>CAEGAE010056729.1:0-26191 GCA_903067095.1 Girardinus metallicus
GATCAGTAGAGCAGGTGTTTAAATTATCTAACCAACCACCGCTGTGTTAGTCAGTTGCTATGGTAACGAGTGTGTGTAGCGTAGCCGACAGAGAGAGCAAGAAAAAAGTAGTTTTGAGTTATTTTTTCCTTTTGCTGTTGTGATAAATTAATAGCACCAACATCCCCAGGATTAATCTAGTTATACTTTAAAACTTTAGCAGTTAAAGCAAATACATATTTATGTATTTTAACTGTTCCTGTCATATGGTCTCTTTTGAATAAGACAGAACAGTCATAAGGGGTTTTGCAGAGTGTAACTACTGAGGCAGGGTGTAAAGTAACACAAAAACCAGATGGACTAATCAGGAGAAATGTGGGCCAGAGGGAAGGAGAGAGCAGGGAACTGCAGGTTGGATTCTCAGATTTAGACGCCGTTAGTTTGACTCAACCAACAAAATTTGCTTCTGATTTTCCAAACTGAAGTCATGTTGGACTGTTTCCTACTCCTGGAGGGATTTGTAAAGCAAACAGTGACGTATTTATTATTGCAATGAAACAAAGAAAATGAAGCAAAGTTGAAGGCAAACGGGGAAAAGGGAAGAAAGATTAGGAGGCGGCGAGTGACGGGCAGGAGAATCAAAAAGTTGTGCAGGTCAAGGAGGCCACAGCTGAAGCTACAGATGCTCTTCAGTCAGAGGATCCTGACGGTGACCTCGGCTCTGAAAGGGGAGGTGATTCATCACGCAGACCATAAATCAACAAGTCTGACCTTCCCTGCACTCGGCTCACACCCCCAACTGTTTATCCTGCCACCTCCGCTATCCATTATGCGGCACAACGGACAGCCGATAGCTGGAGATGCACCGGTCAGAGCCGCCAGAAAACGGAGATAAATCGCCTCCAAAAGTTCACAAGCTAACTTATTTAGGAACAAAAAAAAAGTTATTAACGTTGGATTTGTACTTAAAAATTACAGTCTGGTACATTTTGAGCTAAGAAAATGAAATAAAAATCAATGATTTTTCACTTTATTGAATTAATTTTATGTTATATCCTCAACTGTCTGAACAGATAGATTACGCAACAATATAACCAGCTGAAAACGGTCAATGTTGGAAGTAAAAAAAGAAAAAAACAAAGAAAGAAGAGAATAAATTTAGAGATACAATCCAATATGAAAGAAGCACAATATTTAGCAGAAGCTAAATGACGTATTTTATAAATACGTTATTTAGCAAAATCCAAATCTCTGTACCAATACAGTATTTAGCAGAAGTTAACGCTAAAGCGCTACATCAATGCATCATTTAACTGAAGCTAATGCTAAAGGTCTACACGAAGCCTGTGTTTAGCAGAAGCTAATGCTAAAGGTCTACATGAAGCCTGTGTTTAGCAGAAGCTAATGCTAAAGGTCTACATGAAGCCTGTGTTTAGCAGAAGCTAATGCTAAAGGCCTACACCAACCCTGTGTTTAGCAGAAGCTAATGCTAAAGGCCTACACCAACCCTGTGTTTACCGGAAGCTAATGCTAAAGGTCTACATGAAGCCTGTGTTTAGCAGAAGCTAATGCTAAAGGCCTACACCAAGCCTGTGTTTAGCGGAAGGTAATGCTAAAGCTCCATACAACACAGCCTTTAGCAGAACCTTATGCTAAAGTGTTATGCCAATATGGCATTTAGTGAAAGCTAACACTGTAGCGCTACATCTATGCCACATTTAGTAATACTACACGAATACGGAACTTAGTGAACGCTAATGCTAAAGCCCTGAATCGAACCATGGTCACAACACACCAACTTGTATGATTTGCATTTCAGGAAGTGATTGTTTGTAGCAGACCTTTCATTCAAGGTCTCGGTTTTACAGTCGTTGACTTTTGTTGTCTCTGTTGCTGATTTCCACAATTTAGAATTTTTCTGGAAAAATCATTTTACGGAGAGCTAAATGTGCTAAACGCTTCAAAAGTTAACAAAAGCGCTAAATAGTAAAATTAGCTTTGCTATTAGCGTAATGGCGAACTCTAATGTCTCCTCATTACTTTTCTTTCTCTCTCTAGTTTAAACTACTCTTTCATCCGTCTTCACTCCATCCCTTCATTAAACACGGATTTCTCCTCTGAAGTGTTTTTGTGCCGTTTCACTTTTTTTAAAAACAAAACATGGAGAGCACCATAGTGTGTGCTAGTCCTGCTAATTTCCAGATTAAAACTCTATTTAATAAGGATCCACATCTCAATTAGGATAAATTGAGTTGATTTTAATTTGTGTGATTAGATGCTCTTTGTGAATAACACCTGGTGCAGATCTGGAGAGAAACTCAAGGTTTTTTGTTGAATTAACTGGATTTATTAAATAGAGTAATAATTTGTGTATTTGAAATTATAAAAATATTAATTAATTTAAATCATTTTACCCAAGACTATTTTCTCTAATCTTACTCACAATATGGGTGGAATTGTTTTAAAAAATAAATAATTTTATGTTCATTGCAGCAGCATTATCCCAAAAAGACACGTATGAAAAAAATATTCAAATATATCATTTAATAAAAAATAGAACAAAAATAATTTTTGATTCCTTTTAAAAAGAAATGTTATTCTTTCATATATAATTTTTTTTTTCAGAGTCACAACTGAAAATAAAACAAATATTTGAATAATTTTGTAATTTTCATTTTACTTTTATTGATTTATTAGAGGGTTTTGGGATATATTTTAATTATTAAATACGACATATATATTTATAAGTGATTTCATGGATGAAATCACTTCTAAATGAAATAATTATTTAAAAACTACATTTTGTATCCGTTCATGTTGCCTTTTTCTTGTCTGAAACATTTAACACAATAAAATCTCTGCGAGGGGAAACACTTTTCACGGCTCACTAATGGAGATCCTGCAAGAAATAAAACATCCGTCTTGTTTTCTTCTCCAATGACAATTTTCCAAACAGCAATAAAAGAAATAAAATGACCGTCTAGGTTTAAATTCCCAGCTGAAACAAAGACTGTAATAAAGATAAATCAGTGAAAACAGACACACATTCAGCTCTGTGATGTATCACTTAATACTTGTCTGCTGCTCGCCTGCTCCTCTCTAACAAATATGTTTAATCTTTTTTATTCCACATTGTCTGCCATTTTCTTTCAGTATATTTTTATTTTTCCATCATGTTGAAATGATGTGGGCACAATTATGCTAATGCACCAACAACCGAGGTCATTTTTAGCTCACTTAGCTTCCCCTAAGTTAATTTAATTTGTAAAATTTCGGTTGAATAAAGTTCGATGTGCGTTAAGAGCTTAGTGCTGTCAATCATGTTTGTGTTATGCTACTCAAACCCCTCCTGTTGCAGCTTCTACCCGACAGCAGAATGCTAAAGCTAGTTAGCATAGCCAGTTCCCCTGCAACAATAATGGTTTTCTCTGCCATTAGAACATTTAGCAGAATGTACATGAGAGTGATTGACAGCGTAAGCCCCGCCTCCTGGCTCTGATTGGTTGTTTTTGACGGGAACAGTTTCTTCATACGACAAAACTCAGGGATGAGAAGATCCATGTTTTCACAGATTATCTGTCATAAACTGTCACAACATAATGATAGTTTTAACAAATGTATAAAAATCATATATTTACATTCAGCAGCTTTAAACGCCGCGATCGGGGCTTGTTCTTGTTTCCTCTCCGGCTCTGAGCTGTAAACACGGAGGTGGCGTCTGTTTGAGACCTGGAGGACGTCCAGGTGCGCTGGGGGAGATTAAGCTGTGGACCGGGAGCGCCGGCGCCTCGGATGAACTCCTCCTCCTCTGACACGGATCGCCTCGGATCAATCAGCGGAGCAGCTTGAGGCGAAACGAGATCGATACTTTTCATTTTTAACGCAGGGGAGGAGGAATCGACCGTCTGGGAGAGGGAGGCCTCTTCGGCCGCGCTCTGCTCCACGACGGGAGGCGAATTATTTTAATCAGTGTCATCTTTCATCTGCTCCCCTCCTCTCATCTATCAGGCACACACAGGGAGACGGTGGAGGAGAAGGTGGCCGTTCAGAATGCCTGAAGATAAAGAAATAACATCTGACTGATTCATGTCTGAACCAGATGTTAGTTTTTACATCTTTCGTTTCTTTAGAGCAGGATAACAAGTGGATGACATGCTGATATCTGTTGGTGGAAGCATCTCAGCTTCCTTCACATTCAACCAGAAGATTTATTCTTCTTCTGTTATAAACACACTTCATATACAACACATACTTCAGTAATGGCTGTAATATTCTTTTAGACCAAACTATTGTTTTTTTAATATGCCCCATTTAGCATTATGAATTCCATCAAATGACAAAATTAATTCAAAATAGCTTTTACTTCTCTAAACCACCTTTTCCCCTTTTCTGAGACTTTTTTGTATTTAACTATAAAAACAAAAGTAAAAAATATATATAATGGCTTTTAACTATTTTAATAGCTTACCATATTTAATCAGCACAAATAACATGTATTTGAACATTTAAGCATATTAGCTTTCAACAATATTTGTTTTCAACAATTGTTTCAACAGAACAACAATATTTTACATCTCACATAACCAGCTCTACTCTTAATATAAAACTGAAAAAGACACAATATGCCTCTGTACTAAGTTTCACAAAGATGTCCTAAATATATAGTTTATCTGGTTTTTGCAACAAACCCAAAATGGAGCATCAAATAAAATACAATAAAAAACCAACTGTCTCAAAATGAGCAAAACACAAGTTCAAATGAACTCCGCAGTCCTTCGGCTAGATACTCAACCCGCTCCTCAACCAGCTACTCAACCAGCTTCTCAGTTCGCTAGCTACTCAACCAGCTACTCAACCCGCTCCTCAACCAGCTACTCAACCAGCTCCTCAGTTCGCTAGCTACTCAACCAGCTCCTCAGTTCGCTAGCTACTCAACTAGCTACTCAACCAGCTCCTCAACCCGCTAGCTACTCAACTAGCTACTCAACCCGCTCCTCAATTCGCTAGCTCCTCAACCAGCTACTCAACCTGCTGCTCAGCTCGCTCCTAGCTAGCTACTCAGCTCGCTAGATCCTCAGCCCGCTCCTCAGCTAGCTAGCTCCTCAACCAGCTCCTAGCTAGCTCCTCAACCAGCTACTCAGCCCGCTCCTCAGCTCGCTCCTAGCAAGCTCCTCAACTCGCTCCTCAGCCCGCTCCTCAGCTAGCTCACGCACGTAGAAGTCCGCTAGCATTAGCTCCAATTAGCCTTCAGAACGAGTCCCGCTTTTAACACTCTAACAATCACAAAACGAACTACGTGACTCATTAGCTGAGATTCGATTTAAGAACCTTTTCGACTCTTCAAGAGTACTACTATCTGTGCATAAAACCATATTTATACTGACCTGTGGTATGAGAAAGACGAGACACACACGTCGAGCTTCCTTCACATTCAACCGGAAGATTTACTCTTCTCAATCTGAGAAAACCACTATGGCACCAACGCGACAGCGCCCCTAGTGGTTGTGTATGGAATTGCACCGACTAACCGAAATAACACTAAAGAACTTATTACAACGAGAAATTAAAGATACAAAAATAAAATTTAAGTTGGGGAGCCTATTTTCTTATTTATTGTTTTATTTACTAATAACTTGTTTTCACCCCTCTACATAAACATCATCAGAATCAGGAGATGTGATGAATTATCATAAGAAAACACTCTTTGGTATTCATGACTCCATCTACATATTGAAAACACAACGCTACATCATTTCTGTTGTCATTATGAACCCTGATGAGGTTCACAGCAGCTGGGGACGTTTGTCAGCAGGAAGACACCAAAGTGCTTATTGTCATTTTATTCATCGACCAAAACGGCAGAGTGAGAAGAAGAAGAAGAGAAGAAGAGCAAAGAAAGGAGGACTGCCGACACAGCCAGGTCTGGACCAACTGACCCAAACGATCTGGGGGAGCTGGGGGTCGAAGGTCATACATCTGGTTTTTCTTTCATTTCTGTCTAACCATCCATCCATCCATCCATCCATGCAACTATCATCCATCCAACTATCATCCAATCATCCATCCATCTATCATCCATCATCCATCCAACTATCATCCAATCATCCATCCATCTATCATCCATCATCCATCCATCCATCCATCCATCCATCCATCCATCCATCCATCCATCCATCCATCCATCCATCCATCCGTCCAATTACTTAAACAAATCTTACAGTAAAACATAAATACCTCTGACTGAAAGATCATGGCTGCCTGAAACGTCTCCTCCTTATTCTCTCACAGACATTCCTGTTAATGGTTCATACTGGGTAGTTTCCAGTTGAGTTCTTTTTTTTTGTTTTCCTTTGACACGGTTACAATAACCAGGCTCCTTATTGCTGCTAAACGCTGATTACCTTGAGTTATCACTGCCACCTCCCACTAAACGCCTCAGTAAATCACTCTGACTCCGTCCACCATGAGACACAGCAGACAGAAGACAGGAATTTAGTCCCACTAACTGTCCTTCCTTCATCACCTTCCTACTGAGTAGCTTGTAATGAAAACTCTGTGTTGGTGGCCTTGATGCTTTTAAAAAAACGCCTAATAAACAGTTTATCTGTCAAAATTAACTAATTACTGCAGTGTGATTACTCTCTTTGGGTTTTGGAGTACGACTGTCTACTGAGCCAGCGGGGATCTGGCAGCTGTGATGACCCTTATGAATCAGTCAACCTTGAATTTCTAAATTGGATGCACATTTTATTAACATCCTGAGGGACTCTAAGGCTGCATCATTACCAGTAGCTCTGCTTAGTTCGCTTAAGTCAAACTCTAGTTTTTTTTGCCTAGAAAGTCCTGCTCAAAAAGGCAAACTAACAACCAAGAGTTTATTTCACACCAAGTAATCTGGCAGATTTGGTTCAATCCTAACATTTGTTACATTTTCAGGTGCTGCAGTTCTCTTTTACACGGCACTGAGTCAAACCAACCAAACTATCTGAAAAACCTGTTCCCTTCCTCGCCTGTGGGGGCGCTGCACCAAGAACCACTAAAGGAAATGACACTAGGCGCCACTTCCTTGTTCTCAAAATGTAAATAGAAAAGGAGTAGTGTGATATTTTTGTAGTTGGAGGAGTTACCTTTTGTCTTTGATAAAAAAAAATTGAAAAAAAAACATGAGCCATTTCTCCTGCTAGTGCTAGATTAGCACGTTTGTTTTGGTTGTATTTTCCCAGAATGCCCTGTGTTGTAGTCCACTTCCTGCTTTTGGAGTGGTCTGTAGTGCATTTGGAGATCTGACGCTGCTCCATTTTTGTTTAAATTTCCCCAGGAGAGAAGTTGCGCTCTGTTTCTTCTTCTGAGGTTTTCTTGTTGGTTCTTGGTGCAGCGCCCCCACAGGCAAGGAGGGGAACAGGTTGGTTTGATTTGATTCCGAGGAACCACAGCAGCAAAACAGAAACAGAAACACAGCAGCTGAAAATGGGACAAAAGTTGCAACTTTGGACTATCAGTGATAAAAACAACCTGAGTCCCTCTAACACAAACATTGCAGTGAATTAACGTCCACCGTCGTATTCAGACATGTTTTGAGTTGCTCCAAAGATCCCAGGAAGTTGTGTTTATTTTTGGCTCTACGTTTGGGCTTGTCGGCAGCTCCGTCAGCGCCGGGCTAAAACAACCCGACATCGTTCTGTTCCTGATTCTTTTTCAGATTCCCATCAGCTTGGATCCCGTTGTTTCACAGTCGGCTGCTTTATGTTTTTAAACAGACACCAGAAAGACGCCCTCAGGAGTTTCTGCTGTTTCCTCCTCCCTATAAATCCTTTATGTCTCACTGATTTTTATGTTTATATACTGATTGGATACGGTGGGACTTTAATGGGGAGTTTTTATTTTATTTTATGGTAAGCGCAGCGTGGTGGGAGTGAAAGAATGTGGTTGTGTTTATTCTGAATATATCCCCCTCCATAGTTATTAGTAGACCTAATAAAGATGTACACAAAAGCCTTGGAATTTGCCAATAAGCTACTTTTCCCTGTATTTCATAAGTGGAGGTTTCTTTACCTCCTTACTGTATGTGACGGTTTCTTGGCTTCTCAAACTCGCTTGTTTTAAAGGTTTTCTTGACTATAAATATGGGTAAAATTAAGTAAGAAGCTATTTTCCTGTTGCTAATTTTTACTACATACATTTTTTAAAGACTCTAGGATCAACTGTTTTCAGTGGAGGCACCTGTCTTCTGTTCGACCTTTGACTCCAAGACATTTACCGTTTGCTTCCTCTGTTTCTGGTCAGGTTACTCTCAGAGAAAAGTACCAAAACAGTTTTTTAATAAAGTACTTTTTTGTTGTTGTTGCTCTATTTTTATTTTATTTGTACTTATTTTAGACAACTGAGCCAAACTGCAGTGAGTGACAATGACAATAAAAACATAAAATTACCTGAAGTAACAGTGGCAGAAGTCTATGTTTTAACATTATTGATTTGAAAATTTGGGGTAAAATTGGTTATACTGGTGCTAAAATCTTCCTAGATTGTTGGGTTGTAGGTTTATTAGCCAAGATTAATTAGGCTAATAATTAATTAGCCTAATTAATTATTAGCTTTCAAGTTGCTAACTTGAAAGCTAACTTGCTAGCTTTCAAGTTAGCAAGTTAGCTGTCTAGGGTAGTAACTTTTCAGGTAGCTAGTTAGCCAGCTAAGTTTTCACCAACAACACTGGATTTGTTGCTAACTGTAATCACCTAGCTAGTTTGCTTTTAAGATATATAGCAAGTGAGGATTGTAGCTAAAAATAGCTACAATCCTATGCTAGCTGCTAAGCTAGCATTGTCCTTTGCTAGCCAGCTGTCTTGACACTTATCTGTTTTCTCTTTTGCTTATGTACCTATTACTGTCTAACCTATTCACACTTTTGTAGCTCCAATTTTAATTTTCAGAATATAAAAATTATTTATGTAAATTACTATTTACATAAATAGTAATTTATGTAAATTATCTCCTTAAAACCTTATATTTATTCATGTTTTAGTTGATTGTGATTGTTGTGCGGACATTTTTTTTTTTCAGAAAAACATTCAATAAAACCAATAGTTATGATGTAAAAATACCAAAGCTGTCATTTCTTAGGAAACGCTCTGTAGCGGTTTGTCTGATTCACTTTTATCTGACCATTTTTTAAAAAAGTAATGCTTTATAAAGTGATGAAGAAAAAAAATTAGTTTTGTCCCAGTTTGTAATGAGAGACAAACAAACGTAAATGCTCCATTTTAAGCCCAATTAGCTGCACCATTAACTATTATGTCTGTTCATTTTGCTATAAACAACATTCAATAAAGAATCGAGGAGAAACACTCGAGGTGTACATTGTTCCATCTTTATGACTCACTCCACGAATGAATTAGCATGTAAACTGCAGGGATTTTACAGCCTTTTCCCTCCAGTGAGTCCAGGTTCTGCCGCTCTGCTGGGCTGGCATCGATTCCTGTGATCCATCATCACGAGCCGATGCAGAGTCACCTCCGCCTCACGCTTCTCCACAGGCTGTCGCTAATTAGGAGAAGCACAGAGTCGTGACGTAGCTCCGGTGTTTCAGAATAACACCCACAACTCCAGGTTAGGCGCCCAATGTGAAGCAGAAACGCTCTGGGTTTAATTCACTGATTAAAAAAGAAAGTTCCTAGTAAATCTCAAGTTTTCTTTATGTTTATGCTGAAATGTTAATCAGCTGTGCGACTTTGTCTGGATCGGCCACAGCGGACGGTTCTGGGAACTAAATTCTCATAATCTTTGAGCCTTCCAGTTGAGGTATGAGGTTGTCTTCCTGGAATATTTGGTTAATTTCAGACAACAAGACGCTTCACTGACCTGATGAGAAATGGCTTGTGTGTTTTTTATCAGACAAAAGCTCAAATTTGACGCTACTCCATTTTTATTTACATTTCATGAATAAGGGCTTTGTTGCTATAGTGTTGTTTCCTTCAGAGGTTTTTGGTGCGGCGCCCCCACAGGCGAGGAGGGGAAATGAAAATGACACAAATGTTGAAATTTTGGGACTAGCATTAGATTTTACTTTTATATTAGAAGATTTTTTTATGTAATTGCTTTGCTAAAAAACCCAAACTATGATGATCATTATTGGTTTGTAAAAGCAATAAAAAGGATAAAACACCCAAGATTACCAACACGTTCTTAGACTCTGTATTACCAACAAATTCACAGATCATTTTTGCTAATTTTTCATTTTCTATTGAAGATAGGAACTGATTTTCACCTCGGCCCATTCCAACATATCTCACATTCCAGTGTCAGCAGCCCTCAGTCTCAGTGATTCTAAGCAGCACCGGCTCTGCGGGTCACGGACTTTACTTACCTACACGTCACTGTGAAAACATGGACGCCGCGCAGAACCCCCGTTAAAAACCCCAAGGTGTGCGTTCCTCCACATTTACTCAAGCTCAGGTTTTTCTCTGAGTTTGTGTATTTGTCTTCTAGGAGGTCACGTATACAAAAGAGCTGAACTGGTTGCCACACACAGACGCAGAGCAGGAGATCGAACCGTCGGACCTCCCACGTCTCTCTGAGAGAGCCGACCTGTCATCATGCGTCTTCCTCACACCCCGACTCCTATTCCACCTTCATTTGTGTGTTTTTCAACACTTTTTCAAATCTTTTTATTACTCCTTCTTCTGAAGGTGAGCGCCCGGATGCCGTTTGGAGGAATACATACGGCTCCTCTGGGAGAAACCTTAACATTTCCTCTTGTGTGAGAACAGGATTCATGCGAGAAAAAAGGAAATCGGCGACTCTTCTGTTGGTTTCTGACGCATCGTTTATTTCAATAACACCGGCCTACATGTGCGCCTCTTTCTGGAAACCAGCAGAGTGAAGCTTTTAGTCTGTTAAGTGACTGTAACCGCCTCCAGCTGGGCTGCAGAGACCCGAACAGTCGCAGAGCCGATGGAGAAGTGGAGAGAAAATGATAAATGCTCCTTCAAATCAGAAACAGGCAGAGAAAAAACAATTTTTCAAACCAATATCTTCCAGTACACATATACAGACACACTTTGTAGAAAAGGCCTAAACGGAAAGGAAAATCATGGCTAATATTGATGGAAAGTTGAGGGGAAGGAAAAAATTGGTAAAAAGAAAAGTGAAGAAATAAAGCAACATGATTGTGAATCAAAGTATAAAAATGTTTTAGGCTTTTGATTTTTTTTTCACTAATCCAAAGTCTTCTTTATTTATTGCATGTAATGAAAAGTTGAGTGGAAGGAAAAAACATTGACTGCAGTTCTGTTTTATAAATTCCTCAGTATTTGTATTTTTTTCTGATTTTTATGGGAAAAAAATATTATTAATGAACTATTTGCAAATGGAAATGAACCAAAACAAAAAAATCAAAAAGAGTTTATTATTTATGTATTTCATAATATATGTATGTAATTTTGTCTCTTCTGGCTTTCCAGACGCCTCTGGTTTCAAATAACTATGATTCTGTGACCCTCAATTTCTTACCTGGCGACCTTCTCGGGGTCCCCGCACCCCATGTTGGGAAGCCCTGATTTGAACGCTTCCTTCTAACCAAACATCAGATCAGGTCGAATGAATCAATTTCTGTGTACTCTACCCACCTCTGCAATTTGAAAACTCAAAGTAAATCATACTCTAAGTGTGCGTGTGTGTGTGGCTGCGTGGACGGGTGTGTGTGCGTGTGTGCGTGTGTGTGTGTGTGTGTGTGTGTGTGTGAGACAGGCTGCTGTGTTTTGTTCTGGCAGACTGTAATTGATAACGACTCCATTGTCTCGGGCGACACAGACGTCTGAGAGGCGTAAATGAAGCAGGACAGGCGCGTTGGCCGGGGAGATGAGGTAAATATCGCTCATGGATTAGTCCTGCCTGGGTGAGGTGGAGCAGCGCCGTCAGGCTGCCTGCTGCGCTGCGTGTCTGATGAGTCTTACATGCACTAACACATAAATGAACCCGGTGACCCCAGCTTGCTGAGGATTATTTCCAAACAGGTGTTTGCCGCTCAGGTGTTTGGTGCTGCAGCTGCTGCCGTTTCGCCCTGCGGCGTTTTCACGTGGTCTGCCGGTAATTTATCATCGTTTTTTAAGTTATGAGCTTCCACTCTATAAGAAAAAAAAAAATAGAGTCAACTGACTTCCTGGATGCACATTTTGAAGTGTAAAGAACGTTTTCAAGGTTTTTTTCCACCCAACAGAAAATATCTGAGAAGTGTAAAATCAACTCCTTTTTTTTAGCTTTACATCATGCTATGATATTATTCCATCATCAAAAACACACCTGGAGTGTTTCTTTGGTTCTTTCATGCATTTTTGAGAAATCCTTGAATCTCTATGGCAACCATTCAGCTGGGCAAAACAGCTGGGTGGACCTAGCCCCGCCTTCGAGGACGAAGCTCCTCCTCTGAGCTGCAGCTTCGAAGCTTCACAGCTGAAGGGTTGTTGGACTCACCAGATCAGAGTACATTTGTCCTCTTCAATGAAGGAAGGATTTAAGGATTGATTTTCCCACCTGAGCTGTTAATCTCTGCAGCTCCTCCGGAGTTACATGGGTGTCTTGCATTCTGCTAGGATAAATAATAATCATAATTTTACAACAGTCTTTTATTATCAAGTTAAAATTTGATAATTTTATGGAAACTTAAATAAAAGAAATTCAAATCTATCTGAATCTGTTGATTGTGAATTTTTATTAATAATTTGCAGGGTTAGACATTGTGTGAGCCATAGAGCAGTAATCATAACCATTAGTTCAGCTAACAGGTAAGCACTACATCAGTATGGTATTTAGCAGGAGCTAATGCTAAAAAGACCATACAAATACTTTATTAAGTGAAAGCTGAAGCTCTATACAGATACAGTATTTAGCAGAAACGAATCACAAAGTATTACACCAATATAATATTTAGTGGAAGCTAATTTTAAAGCAAATTCAATTCAATCCAAACATATTTTATTGAAATGTTGTTGTTGCTCATTAATTCAGATATACAGTGATGGTTTTTGGCAGGAAAGATCTCTTGTAGCAGTCTGTATTACAGACAGTTTGAAAAAGCCTCTGACTGAAGATACTCTGTCTTCCCAAGACAGTCTCATGAAATAAGAATATTGAGTGGGAGCTAATGCTAAAGCGCATTACTGATATGGTATTTAGCAAAAAGTGTGATACCAATACGGTAGTTAGCAGAAGCTAATGCTAAAGACAAAAGATTATTCTATTCTATTCAGGCAGATTTATCTATTTTCATAATACAGGAAAATTAGCCTCTCCTCTGAAATTGCTCATATCCACAGTCAAAGCAATAATTTAATAAATTATAAGCAACTAAAACAGTTCAAATAATATATATTTTGTTAGCAGAAACAGTGCGGATGCTAATCTACATGAAGCAGAACTTGCTGGGTTGCAGCCTTCCCGTTTCATATCCGTGTTGCATTTCCCATCTGCTTTACTGCTGTGCAACAGAAGCTCGGTGCGCTGAGAAAGCGTCCGTTTCGAAACAAATCTCTTAGAAACGTGGCGTCGGTGGGAGGCGGCAGATGGAGGGGGGAGGCTGACGCGGGTTGGATGGAGTTCAGCAGAACCGCTTTAGGTGGAAGAAGCCAGGCTGCTGCTGCTCAGGGTTACAGACGTTCCAGGGCCCAGACAAGCTGCTGCTGCTGCTTAAAGAAAATATCCACCGGTGTCTTGTTCTTTCACCGTTAATAAAATCCTCTCCTGGGAAGATTCCCCACCAGTCCAGGTTCCTCCATATGTGGAGGACGAGATTCACTGGAGTCAGAAACTCTGAGAAATTACTTTACGACTTTTCATCTGTCCTGGAATCTATGATCAGGCATGACGTGCTGCTCCACACCTGCTAGCTTCATAAAAAGTAACATAGCTAAATATTTAGCCTTACCAAATATTTAGTTTGAAACTTGCTAGCTGTTTTACTATTTACCAATCTAGCTGGATTAGTTTGTAAACTAAATAATTTGGTCAGATCTAAATATTTACCTTGCTAACTTAATATTCAGCTACTAACTAAACCAAGTTTGGAGCTAAATATTTAGCTTGATGCTAAATATTTAGTGCTGCACTAAATAGTTAGTTAAATTAAACTAAATATTTAGTTTAGTTTATCTGTTCTACTATTTACTAAGCTACAAGTCTAGTCTAGTTTTTAAACCATATATTTAGTTCAGATCTAAATACATTTGTTTTTAACTACTAACTAAACTGTTTGGATCAAAATATTCAGCTCCAAACTATATATTTAGTTAGCTTATTTACTATTTACTAAAATAGCAAGTTTAGTTTGTAAGGTAAATATTTAGTTCTGAACTAAATTTTTGACTTGCTAACTTAATATTTAGCTGTTAGCATCTAGTTTGAAGATAAATATTAACTGAGAAGCTAATGTTTTTTTTCTAAACTAAATATTCAGTTGCTATCTTACTATGAATCTAACTGATAAATATTTAGTTTGGAGAAAAAATGTATTATACTAACTAAAAATATCCAAGATGTTTTTGATTGGTTTTGATTTCTGACTCCCTGATATGAAAATTCCTAAAAAAAAAATGAAAGTTTTATTTGACTGTTTTTAACGATGTGAAGATATTTTTTCATGTATTTTTTCAAAGATTGAGAAAAAAGTATAAACTTTTTGACAAATGTTTAGGTGTCTTACATGAGAAACTGCATTCATGGAGTTAAAAAAAAACATTTTTGTGTTTTTATTAAATAAGAGAGACTTATTTATTAAATCTGGCATTTTGAGGGATAGAAAACGTATCAGCATCTTTTCTGTGAGTTGAGAACTGAAACTAATATTGTAATTTATTATTTTTAAAGAGAAAACGTCAGGAAGAAGGACAAAAACTTCAGTAAAACTGCATTTCAGGGATTCAAAAAACAAAGAAATACAATTTTTCATGCAAGGTGACGACTGCAGTTAGTCATGACATTCATAAAACTAAAATAAATAAGTATGTAGACTATAGATTCTTTTTTAAAATAGGTTCCCAAGAAGGCTTTCCACGTTTGACCACAGTGGGGCGCTGTGGGTCAGAAGCCATCAGTTTTACATGAGTTTTTATGCAGAAATCCAAATAAAATCAAGTTAAAATCAAGGTGCCTCTGGAGCAGAGTTGTTTTTATCCCCTCAGAGTTTTATTGCGTTCTGACCAAATGGATCGAACTGCCAGATGAAGGTGAATCATAAGGAAGCGATGCGGTCCGCAGGAAGAGGCCGGGATCAGCGAGCAGGTCTGGGAATGCTGCAGGCAGAGCAGCATGTTGGTTTAGTAAGTCAAGCTGCTGCCATTCAAACGTCCCAAAGCCAATGAGAAGCAGCGCAGCCTGAAACTCCACGCTGTAAGAAATGTCTGCAACAACAAGCAGCAGAGGGATCGCAGTCAGGCGAAGGGGCGGATGGAGCAGGAACGGCGCCCTGGGCATCCGCCCACCAAACTCAAATTATGATTTAAACAATATCTGTTCATTATAGAATAATCCAGTTCAGGATTTTAACTAGAGATTATAGTTTGATGATACCAGGGATAATTTCTTACTGGTTTAATGTGAGAAAATGTATCTTTTTTCCGGTTATATTTTTATATTCATTCTGGTTTTCCAGTGGTTGATTTCTATGGAGTGCCAGCAGGGACATAATTAAATAAATAAATAGATTATTAAACAAATGCTTAGATCATTTATTTAACAGAAAATGAATTGACTAAATGTTATTTAAACATTAAAAAGCAAACTTATAATCACTGATGAAGGTAATTGATTTAATTATTTAAATCACCAATGACTTTATCAATAAAATTAGCCCATCAAAGACAAGAGGCAGGGGAAACATTGATCTGTTACTCCACCGGTGTAACCTGACTCTTTAACTAAAAAACATGGCAGCCCTTGTAGTGGAGGATTTTCCTGAGGTGATTTGATTTGTGAAATAATTAAACACAACGTTTAATTGTGTTTAATGTGTTAATGTAGCTTCTGATTTGAGCTAATTTAACAAAAAAGTTTGCAACTTAATGATACATAATGATTTATTTACTTAATGATACATTGAATAAAGCATTTAGTGCTGTTACATGCATTTTAATGACTTGATATTGAATAATTACCTGATTACATAATTACACATTTAATGGACATATTTATATCATTTTGTCCCCTCTGACCTTCCATATTTTCCTTCAATATTTGTCCTGACCTCAACAGAAAAGCTGCTGTTGTATGCATTTATAACAGCAGCTGTTATTAATTACACATTTGATATATTTAATAAATGAACTGTCTATTAAATATTGATCTACTTAATGGTAAATTTAATGAAGGATCTATTTATATACATCTTCCCCTTCCAGGCCTCCAAACATTCCTTCAATTTTTGTCCTGCTTTCAGCAGGAAAGTCTCTGTTATATACATTTTAAAGATCAGATTATATATTTAATAAGTTAAATTGCAAACATTTATTTAATGATACTAATTTAATGGATATATTTATATAATTTTGTCCTTTATGACCTTCCATATGTTCCTTCAATGTTCAGATTTCAGTAGGAAAACTGCTGTTTTATATGTTTTACATATATGTTGATATATGCAATAAATTCCATTAAATATTTATGTATTTTACAAATGTTTCATTTATTTAATTTAGTCCTTTCTGACCTTCCATAGATACCTTTAATTTTGTCCTGATGTCAGCAGGAAAGTTGATGATATATTTGTTTTAAAGATTTGATGACATATGTAAATGACAAACATTTATTTAATTATACTTTAATGGATATATTTATATAATTTTGCCCTTTCTGACCTTCCATATGTCCCTTCAACATTCTGTCAGATTTCTGCAGGAAAGCTGCTGCTGTAGAGGAATCAGATGGACGGATTTGTTCTCAGTTGCTGTGAAAAATGAGCCTGAAGACTCAACAGTTTGAGTTGAGGAGGGGAACATTTCTTCCAGCGTGCGGCGCCGGGGACGGTAGGAGGGAGTCCGGGGGAGAGAGAGGGAGAGAGAGGGAGCGAGGGAGGGGGTTGGTCCGGGAGAGAGCATGGCAGCAGCAGCCACAGCGCTGCTGACTTGGTTCTCCTTCACTTAGACCCGAAAGCACCCGCGTCCTGTGCGCTCCTGGCGCAGACCCCGTGCGTCATTCTGCTGTTTTCTTTCCGCCTCGCTTCACTCTTTTTGCGTCAAGAAGCCGGGACCAGGAGCGGCTCAGAGTCCCGTCCGGATCCGGAGAAAGCCGACCCTCCCCGGCCGCCCTGAAGCCTCCGGACCGCGGAGCAGCGGCGCTCCATGTGCGCCTCGTCGGTCCGACAGCTGAACCCGGAGTTACGCCGAACGGAGCCGATCCGAGATCTGCTGATTTAACAGAAAGCAAACAGATACCCGCAGAGGGAGGCTAAGTTGACGCTCCGCAGCAGAACCAGAACCAGAACCAGAACCGGACCTCAGCCCAGCGCAGACATGCCGCAGGTGGAAATGATCCTGTTCCTCATCCTCATTATTGGGATGTGCGTGTTCGGCCAGGACCCGGCGTCCAAGGTGGTGTCGGACCGCTACGCTGTCTTCTGGAACCGGACCAACCCAAAGTAAGTGTCCCGAACCGAACCGGGAGTCCCCGGCGCGGCGCTCAACTTTCACTAAAGGCTCATTTCACCGCGTTTTAAGGGACTCTGCAGCAACTTTGATCCGCTCCAGTTCGGGATCTGGATCCGTTTGACCGACCGAACCGGGACCGGATGATTCTGCACCGATTACAGATACTGAAAAACACATTTTAAATTTTATGGAACCTTTACTTTAGTTGTGAAAACACTAAAAAACAGAGCATGTTCAGCGCTGCTTATGCATTGATATTCAAACCTGGACTGAATTATTTTCATTTTTCTTAAAGCTCTTAAAAAAAACTGATTTATTATTTTATCTCCAAGGAGAAATCACCAACAAATGACACAATTTAATGGTTTAGATTGAGAATAATTTAAGAAACCAAATTATTCTTACACACTTTCTTATGTGTAAGAATTACACTTTCTTACACATAAGAAAGTGTAATTCAGGACTTTTTAGTACTTAATTATAGACAAACCGTTTACAACACACGCAGAAATGAAAGAAACTGTCGTTTTTATTGCACTAAAACCACTTTGGACTGAAGCAATTGTCAAAATTGGACCAATTTATTCTGCACTCAAGTCAGGTTCTATAAAATCCAGTTTACGATCCGTGAAAAAGTGTCTCCAAAGCTTTAAACTCATTTCTGCTGTGAAGCGGAGACGCACCGATCAGGTTTCCACTAGGACCGATTTTTACACAGTTATAACGCAGAAAACAGAAGAAATAAACTGACGTTTCTGGCAGGAATCAGATGGAAAAGGAGGGATGCAAAATCTTTACTATGATGTTTTGAATTAAACTCGACTACAATAGGCTGGTTGGTGTGTTTCTACACAGATAATGATGACATATTTTAATTTAAATTATTGTATTGAGTGTTTTTAATCTCATTGGTTCTTCTCCATTCTGCAGTAAACTAATCCAAATTTCATCGCTAATGTTGCGTAAATGCAGAAAAAAACAAGAATTTCAAGGTTTTTCAGATTCTTACCAATAAAATAAAAGTTTTCCAGATCATAAACTCCTTTAGGAAACATTTGTAGGCGTCGTAGAAACATTTATGTTTTCAATTTGGACACAACAACACGTAAAAATATCATAAACTAAAACCTGTATTATGACTCGACCATAGTTTTCATAAACGCTTTAAGATTCAACCTCAACATAAAGTCTAATAATGCAAAAATAATTATTGAAATGCAACATTTTGTGGATTTTTTTGTCATCTTTAATTCAAAGCAGGTTTGGCTGAATATAGGCTGGTTCTAGATTTTAATTAATATGTATTTCATAAAATAAACGCATTCAGTGTTTTTTAATAATGAGTGTGGAATAAGTGAGTCCAGGTTTGACCAGTTTAGATGTTTTATATTCAATTCGAATCATGTCTGACCCAATCTAAGGCGGTTCTGGTGCAAAATATTCACAATTCTTGCATTTTACTCCTAAAACCAACGTTTCACGGATCATAAATGTGTTTTTTTATTGAACCTATAATCAGTGTGGACCAGTATGACCAGTTTAAGTGTTTCCCTGGAAAGCGGTGAGTTATCCCTGTCCTGGCTGCAGCAGTGTGATGTTTCTGCCGTCTCCAGTCGGTTTAGTTTGTGTTGATGGATGGAGCCTCTCTCTGCCATCAGGATGTGGCGTTAGTGGATAATTTGCAGTTGGATCTGAGCTGCCAGCTTCCACCGATGGATTTTTTCCATACTGGAGTGTTTTTTTAAAGCTGATGTTTGGAGGCTTTACGAGTCTGATTATCAGTTGGTTCAAAGTTTCTGCTTTGCTTTGAGACTTTTTATGTGTTTGTTGACTGAAAGGCTTAAGATTGTGCGTTAGAGTGACATTTCTGGTGCTGCGTGCTGCACGCCACCTCCCCTCATGAGTCAGTGCCACATGTTTGGCGTTACACCAAGAACACAGTGACTGTGGGAGCAGGGGTGTGTGTGTGTGTGTGTTTCTGCAGACGCTTGGGGTTAAATCAGCATTTTTTTCCTCCAAGATAGCAAACTTGTTTGTTGGCCCTCAATAAAAAGCTGTTTCTGTTGCCGCTTTTCCATTACAAATGTGTGTAAAACTTTCGCGACATTCCACTAATGTGGAAAAAAACACAATTTTGATGTTTTTTCGTGAAATTAGAGACACAGTGTTAATACGTTTGTTCCCGCGATGTCATAAAAAAATCGTGCCATCATCCTCCTACCACTTCCTGTCGTCTGCTTTGTCGTTTCTGACAGTAGTAACATCTGGTTGTTGATTATGACTCATGATGCCAAAAAAGTGTTTTCCTTACAGTTTTACGAAATAAACCAATTTCAGTTAAGCCAAAAAAAAAAAAATCCTCATAATGGCTAAAACTTTTGATCAAAAAATTAAGTTGCTATATTTGCATCACGCAATTTTTTTTTTGGCAATTTTAAGATAAATATAAACTCCCAGGCCACATGCTAGTCGGGGTGAAAAACTAAAAATAAGAAAACGGAAATATACGACCAACATCACTTTGTCCTTGTCTGTATTTTCTGTGTTTAAAAAAAATTAGAAATAAATTTAGTCTTTTGACGTAGCCTGGCCATTGTCTTCCTACACAGTTTTCTTCGATTCTCATCTCCCTTCTGTGCTCAGTCTGGACTTTCTCAATTTCACTTGGATTCTCTCTGGTAGAATTTTAACTGGGCCAACAGAGACAGAAGGAGAAGTTGCGAATGATGACGTGGATTTTCTGCATTGTTTTAGAATTGTATTTTGAAGATACTTTTAGCAGCCATCTTCTTCGGCTCGGCACTTCTGTCTTTGCAGTGGAGGATGGTTGTTTACAGCACAGGAAATTTCTGGTGCATCAAAGTGGTGCAATGTATATGCTGACGCCAAACGTTGGGGAAAAAATTGTTTCTTGAACAAACCGAATAGAAGAAGACGCTGGTTTTCACCAGGCATAATAAATTCTGTTACCTGAGCGAACTGATTAATTTACCATAAACATTCAAATGAACTTTAATTTAAAGTGACAAACTAATGTCTACTTTAAACCTCATAAAGGCTGTTTTCAACTGTAGATGTAGCCGTTTAAATCAATGTTTGCTTTTCCCTCAACATAACTGACATAACATTATGTCATGCTTGTTTTAACACTTACGGTGCTCCATATTACTGTTTTCAGCAATAAAACCAGCTGACCAAACGTGCTAGAATTCCACTGGGGTTGCTAGGTAACGGGCGGGGCTTCGCTGGGGTTGCTAGGTAACAGTGGCTGCTGTTTTGTGACATTGCATTCAAGAGGTTTTTTTGAAACAACTAATTTTCCAGAAATTAATAAACATCTGGGTGTTTTTTTTTTGTTGAGTCGTTTTTAGAAGCACAAAAACATACAAGGGTGAATTTTATTTCTTCTTTAAAGTCCATTAAGGTGCCAGCAAAAATAACTGTGAAAACGGGGTCCAGAGGAACCAAACCGTCATTATAACTCTCTGTAACGTATTTATGCTGGCCTATCGCATCGTTTTATTTTCATCCATTTATTGTCATGGAAGTGAACTGTTAAATTTACCATGAGATTGACTTCAGGTCCTTCGTTTCTCTACTTTTTCCTGGCGTTGAAACGCTTCCCAGCGTCCAAGTCTTGTTTCTGGGTTGCCATGCGCTCCCGTCCAAACCCCTCAGCCCCCCCTCCGTACCCTGGGGGAGCTCCACATGCCGGGGTCACACACTCGGCAGTAACCAGGCGCGGCGCGGGTTAAGCGGCGCAGAGGGGGCCGTTGTCAGGGTCAGAAACGGGGCGTCCGCGGGGCCCCGGCGCGGCGCCCCGCCTGGGCTTTGTCCCCTCCAGAATGGAGGGCGAATAAATGAGTAACTCCAAATGACTTTTTCCCTTTTCTCATTCATGACTTTGAAGCTGTATGATGTAAACGAGGGCCGTGCTGGCAGCACGGAGGGCCCCTCTGACCTGCGCTGCGTTCCCCGCTGTTTAATGCAGCTCCAGTCGGTGTAGGAACCTGCTGCGACACTTTCCCCCCCTACGCACCCCAAACTCTTCTTCTCCTGATTCTTATTTTTCTTCTTCTTCTCTGAGAACCGGCAGTCCGCACTCAGCCATTCATGAAATCCCCCAACAGGAACTCTGGAATTGAAATGGGAACTGAGTCGTGAAAAATGGAAATGCGTTGACATTTTCATGCTTTCCCTCCCCCCTCCCCACCCTATTGTTTCAAAGAAGCAGAAAGGATTCCTTCTGTAATTTAGATAAACATGAGCTCTCGTTTGCAAAGCTTTGATCACAGAGAGAGAGAGAAAACATTCCCGCGCTGATGGGAAGGATCAGAAGCAAAAATCTTCAGCATTTCAGTTTCTGGTGAGAGTTTCTTCATTTAGGGTGTTTTCACTCCTGAATGTTTGGTAGATTTGGTTTGACTGGGGGCCAAAATTGCTAAATTTGTTAAATTTTCACTCTGTATTGTTAAACCAACTAAACCTGTTCCCCTGCTGGCCTGTGGGGGCGCTGCACCAAGAATTACTGAAGGAGACGACACAAGAACCCCTGAAAAAGACACTTGGTGCAACTTTCATCTTCACAAAAATATAAACAAAAATGAAGTGGCGTCAAATTTTAGAGATTGCAGGATTTCTATTTTATCTTTGGTTAAAAAAAAAAACACGAGCCATTTCTATTGGCAGCGCTAGGCTAACAAGTTTGTTTTGTTTGTATTTACCCAGAATGCCCTGGACTGTAGTCCACTTCCTGCTTTTGGAGCGGTCTCCGGTCCGCTTGGCGTTCAAATTGACTTTCTAAAGTTTGATTAAATCAGACTAAACAGTTCTGTTGCAAACTAGAGGCGTATTTTCATCGTATTGTTTATAATTTATCCTGATAGTAATTTTGATTTATCAAATTCCACTTGTCGTCTAAATCCTCCCAGAACTGCCTGTAGTGTTGGGATTTTTAGTTTTCTATTTTCTCCTCTGTTTGTTCACTGAGAGCATCGATACATCAATAAGTCTGGAAATATTATTAAATGCAGTTACAGTGAGCAGTTCGGACACAAATCACATTTTATGTGACTGGTGTCCTAAAGGATCACATTACGAATGGATTTATTTTTCAGGAGCAGCGTTTGTGTTTGTGCACGCAGTCACAGTCACACAGTCACATAAAAAAGAAGTAATAAGTAATTCCTATCATCACTTTATCACTGTAACAGTAAAACCTTCAGTCCAAACCTCCAAACATGAGTGTTGAGTTTCTGCTGAGCGTAAACTCAGAAACAGTTGGAAAATCAGTTTCATCTGAGTTTATTTTGTAGTTTAAATAAACTATAATCTTTAGTTAAGCAGCTTGTTGTTTCCAAATTCAAACATCAATGTTTCTTTGATGTTAAATCAAACCCCCCTCATGTTCTTCACGTCTCCAAAAAACGTATTATTGCTGAAGATTAGCGGTTTAAAAGATGTTTTATAACCAAGCTGGTCGCAGTACTTGGATACCATCAAACTAACAACCACAAGATAACGATGGGAATTACCAGAAACCTTCTGCTGTTTGTTTTACTTTTAGTTTTCCAGATCACTGAGGCGACGATCTGTTTTCATCTGAATTCAAAATATAAGATCATAAGAAGTCAAATTCCTAGTTTATTTGGACAAAAGTTGGTGAATAAAACTGATTCTGATTCTCAGCCTTTCTGATTAGCGGAGCACCGATTGCAGTTTTCTGGCCGATTACCAATCTTTTACAAAGCCTAACTCACCCATTCAGATTTTGGCTGATAACATCTTTTTGTCTGGAATGTTGCTCAATACATCAAGAAAGTTGCTGAATTGGCAACAATGGGGCGACTATTGTTAACTGTAAATGTGCAGACATGACCTGGTCGACCGGTTTGTCAGCCAAACTTCTCTGACGGGAGAAAAGAAAAGCACGGGTTGATTTTTAGACGTTTGCCGAGGTCGATAATAATACATCCAGTTGGTTTCTATAAACCCATCTAGTTCCCATAAGATCTTATTGTTGTTTAATAAAGTCAGAGGCATATCATCTGCATATTTATGCAGAAGCTTCTTTGCCAAAGTTAAGATTTGACTGAATCCTGTTTTCTCTAAATTGATCCCTTGATTGACTGACTCTGACTCCGCTGCCTGATGTCTGGATTAAACTTGCCTGCATACGTTCAGCTTTTATAAAGTATTAGTGAAGTTTGCTTTGCCCTGGAATGAATTGGATGGACCAGAATAAACATTGACTGAAGTAAAGTCGGGATCAGGACCGAGCCTCGTGAAGCATGTTGCCTTTAATCTGTAGATTATTACTAACAGTCGTGGGACAAATTACAAATCCCGCTCTCAATGGGCTCAACTGGAAAGTGGCACCAGGAGGAAATTACCCCCAGAAATCCAACCAGGAAAAACACAAAGTGCAGCTTTTTCCAGGCGGAAAGTGAAACGAGCCCCATATGTTCGCCGTCAGCCGCGTTGGAAACCCAAACGGTGGAGTAAAGTGTAAGAGTCGGGTAGTTACTGCTGCTCTGACAGGCAGCCATTAGTGAATTCCCCGCTCAGCGGCTCTTTAGCTGCTTCATTAGAGCCCACCCGGGTCCATATGGTCCGCTCGCAGCCGCTGCCTGTTGCCCAAGGTGTTTATTTGTTGCTGATAGGCGGATCAGCGGAGAATCGGGGCCGGAGTTCCTTCCCTAATCTCGCTGTCTGTTTGTGTCTCCGAAGCCATGGAAACTGATACCGGCTCCGTCATGAAAGAGGCTCGCTGGGTGGGACTACGGCCCGGACAGCTGGGGGAGAGAGAGAGAGAGCGCAGCGTCACCCCAGGGGTCTCCTTTAATCCCTGATAATTCCCAACCAGGGCTTCCCGCAGCAGATGCAACATATTCCTCCTCAAGACAATTAAGGAATCTCCTCAGGTTGCTGTTTGCTTTAGGTTCTGTCAATCGATTTAAAACACAGCCTGATTAATCGCTATGGCTAACTTTGTTAGCTTGAAATATAAATATACACGCAGTTGCTCCTTCTGCCAAACAGATAAAATGGAAATTATCTGATTTGGTTGCAGCAGAAAATAACAGCAACTAAAGGAAAATTACTACAAAACACATTCATACAAGTAGAGTATTCAAAAATTATACTCAAAGAATAAAAAGTATTTGGTAAAACGTCTGATCAAGTACTGAGAAGACTGGTCAAATGATCAATCATTTAATATTTAAAAATTACATCATCAGATGGAACAAATATAAAATTAAATGGAAATTTTGGTATTTTAATGACCAAATTTGACAATAATTTATAAAAGTAACAAAATCAAGATAAAGAAAATTTTTCCAAATCAGTTTCTTCCAATAAAAAAACTTATAAACTTTTAACAAAAACTGCAGGTGTGAGTCTGTCTCTGGTGAAGTTTTGGTTTTTCATTCAGTGGGTAGAAAATCCAGACATTTTACTCAAATAAGAGTAGAAATACTTCTTAATAAAATTACTCAGTACAGTTTAGTAATATTACTCCTAAAAGTACATCTTTTTAAAAAAAGTCACTCGTGTAAATGTAACTGGTTGCAACCCAACTCTGCATGCAAGTAGCAGCGAACTCGTTAAGTAAGTGCAGACTTACTTAGCGCGTATCGTAGACGTAAACGATAACGTTCTGCAGCAGTTCGCCGCAGCAAATGTGGGAAAAATCGCAGAAAAACCGTTAAAGAGTAAACTGAAACTCGCTCGTTTTCCTCTTTTTCTCGCTCTCGTTGTCGTAGCAACTGACCTCAGTTCTATGCACAAATCTAGTTTGGTTTAAATATGCAATGATGTCGTTTGATGATGTCTGAACAGAAAAATCGTTTCTGAATCGGATCGTGACTAAAAATCGGAATCGCTGAAATATTCGTGTCTCAGCTGAAAAGCCCTTTGAGAGGATTCAGATTTTTCCCACCTTGACCTTTGCTCCTCCGCTCTCTTTTTAATCTCCACTTTGAGACTCGACGCTGTGTCTTTTTTCGCGCCGGGTTGTGATAGTTTCCCAGCGGCATTGTGAGCAGCCCCATTTGCATTGTTCCCACTGTTTACCCTCGCTCTCCCCTCTCAGCCTTTTCCCGGCTCCCCGCCGCTCGGTTCCGCTTGGATTAAGAAACGGACACAAAAAAGTGAGAAAAAAAAAAAAGAGCCAACCACCTCCAAATATTGACTGGGTCTCCGGACTGCGAGGTTTCTCCCGACGCTGGAGCGGCTGAAAGCGCGCTATTGTTCGCCGTGGAGTCAGCGGCCCGAGGCGCCTCCCCTCCTCCTGCCAAAGGAGAAATATCTTTTAGTATTTTAACATTAAAACCACAAACTTTAATGTTGGACTCTGATTTCATGTCAGAGTCCAACACAAAGGCGAGGCAGGCATTTGCGTTTAGCTCCCTTTTACTCTGGAACCAAGAACCGTATTTAACAGGATGTGGAACTGGAACCAATTTTGGCGCCATATTTACAGCCTTTACATTAACATCAGTGGTGGACACAGCGATATAAAAAGTTAACCCTAAACATAATCATAAGCTTTATCTGTGCTAGCACTAATGAACTCTACCAAC
>CAEGAE010056734.1:0-18147 GCA_903067095.1 Girardinus metallicus
TATATATGTTCAGACGTGTGCTCTTCCGATCTTATATATATATATATATATATATATATATATATATATATACACACATACACATATATATATATAAAAAAGCTGCATGGATTTCAAGGCAAAACCATACACTATTTTCACTTTGAATAAGAAAAAGAAAGGCCAGCCAAAGTAAACACTTAACTATCAAAACATATAGTATTATGTTGCTAGTTTTATTTCAGGATAAGATAGCTTAAAACAAAATTAAAATTTTCAATATAGCTTAATTTTGAAGTATAACCATCTATTTTTGATTTGTATATCTGACTCCAGTCCAGTTCTGAGCCTCACCGTACGCCGCTGCTCTGAGCCATGACCATCTCATTAACTACTGCAAAGTACTCTGTGTTAAAGTAAAGGCAGGCAGCAGAATGGCTGTAAAAAACTGTGAAAACTTATGTCAGCATGTAGTAGCAGATTACAGAACAAAAGAAAGAGGAGAAAAGGGGGAAGGCACAGCAGCTTGTTTAATGAGCAGGTCCATCTCTGCTTGCATCTCTGTCCTGCAGGTTGTCTTGAAGTGTAAAGAGAATTCATTCTTTCTTCAAATGCGCCACCAGTGTACTGCTTAAATATGTCTTAGAGAGAGAATTTCACCTGCAGAGCATCTTCAGAGGCCTCACCTACCAAGAATCGGTGTGTCGTTTCTCAGTGAGGAGGACAATAAGTACCGACTCTCAGTGTTTCTTCTCATGATTAATTTAGTTCCTTGAACCCACAGAACAGGCAAAAGCGTTCTGTCTTTAATTCATTTCTAAATTTGTTCAAATGCTTCGTTTTAACAACCTTTTGAATCCCCAAATCTCCAACAGATTACATTTCTAGACACTAAAACTAGCTACTAACTAATGTACATGTCCAGTTTCCATATCACTGTGGGTAGGCTGGTATTTAAGTGCATATGATTCTTAATTTAGTGTCAAATGTTCTTAGATAAACCCTTGAGACGCAATCTAATTCAACGGTGTCCAAACTTTTTGCAGTCTGGGGAAAAAGTCAACACATCAAAATCTCTCAGAAGCCATATTTTTCCAATAAGAATGCAAAAATACATATACTTTTAGTTTTTAAAATGCCAAACAATTTATTAATGAAACAACATGTATAGTTTGAAATACTATAAGTCTGAAAAATTGTCATGTTTACCTGTATTAAGAAAAGGTTGCACAATTTCCTAATTTTTGGTTGAATGCTTTCTATTAGTCTAGAAAATATCTTTTGTTCATTCCTAGTAGCAAAAACAACAAGTGAAAAAGTTGAAGTGATTGGCATGCTCAGATTTGCTACTATCATAAATTTATGTCCAAATAAAATTTGTCATAAGGAGGGGATCTTGTGTTGGATCTAACATTTTGATTTAATAAGTATATGTTTGCAATAAAAATTCTTATCCGAAACACCATAAAACAAGTCCATGTGGATCAGCCGCATTCAATAATTAATTCAACTGTTGCCCACTCTTATCTAATATTATCGTTTTCAGGTTTGGACACAATGTTTGTTTATTTTGACATAAAATTTGACATAAATTTATTTTGACATAAAAATTATCGGTGGAAGTGTTGTCAGTGAAAACTCCAGCATAGTAAAAGAAGCGAAACAGGATCCTGTCGGGGTCGAGCGCAGGTCCTTCATGTGTTCGCCCCCGTCTGCCACCACAGCTTACAAATAAGCCTTTGTTTGCTGGCAGATAAAGCTAACCTTCGTACGTGATCCAAAAGTCAATTGTGATATGACTCCCAAAAGTCAAAAAACAATAGAAGCACCTGGATTTAAATGATAGAAAGAAATAGAGAAAACATAGGAAGGGGAAAACAGAAACAAAAAACGGTATGCAGGCATTTACCATCCTTTCTTTTTTTTTTTGTTATGAAAGTTAACAAAAAGTCACGCTTTGCAGGGAGCATAAAAGATGTTGGAAGTCACAGTCTGACAAATCAGTCACGCTCGCACCAAAGGGAAGGGACTTCTGTGGTGAAAGGCCCAAAGAGGTGGCCAGAAAACTGCCTGAGATATCAATCATCTGAGTCCCATGGGGCACGGGCTACATAAGAGGACACAGGTGGCTAAAAAGCGAGGGCTGGAAGGTTTAATGCACAAAGTGAAACGGCCAGAAATTGCCTCAAACGCTGGAATTTAAAGGAGCAATCTTCACATAAACAGACAACAGATAACCACAATAAACTGGCCAGCGAATTTTAGAAGATACACTTTTAAAACGTATAAACAGAAGCGACTGCAAGCTGGTCTACATAAAAGCAGGGGCAGGCAGCCATATGCTTCGGGGCTATTCTAAGACATTGGACCCCAGGGAAATTAAACAATATCAGTAATCTCTTTTCTTGTTCCCATGAAATTTGTATGACTTGATGTAAGAACTTTAATATCGTTGTGCATTTATAACTGTAGGGACAAAAAGGTAAAAAAAACAACAAAAAAACAAAAAGTGAGAGAAAGGCAGGAAAAAAAGATGTATGGGTGCCTGTGTGCTCAGAATGTACTTTGTGCTATCAGATGGACTTGCTACCGTTTCGGAGTGGACGCTCCGATTTCATGGGATATTTACATATTTAAATGGATATTAATTTGCATGTTACTGACACATCCAGAGCATGAGGGTGAATAAGGGTGTTGGCCTCAGGATCATGAACGGAGCATCTGCTTGAGAAGTTGAAGACGCTGTACTTACTGAGCTGCAGTAGCTGCTTAATTTTAAAAAAGTAATGACAAGTCCACAACTTTTCAAACTGAAGCACAGATGATATGAGAAGAAAGGAAAAAACAGGCATTTGTCACAACTGATGTTGTCAATAAAGGCATTTAGCAATATTGTTGGTATCGCAAGACGTTCTAGTTCAGTGTAGTTTATTGTATTTTATTGGGATTTCCAGTTACAAAGCAACACAAATTAGTCCATGTAGCTGCCAAGTCCACTGAAAATTATACCCAGTTTTTAAACAAATAAGACTCTGACAACATATAACTTGCATTTCTTTGAAAATCCAAAAGAAAAAATCTTTATATGCCATCTTTAAATATTGCTCAATCTCCAAAATCTGTGATATTGCCATATTATGCAAAATCTCATTAATATATCGATGCATGTGATTCGTTGAGGACTACAAAGAAAAGCAGGAGATGAATAACACGAGCTGAACAATAGACACAATATCTGGTTTTAGTTGCACTGATTGAAATGATCTTACACCTTATTGCTGCTTTAATGATTTTCTCTTTTTAATGAAGTGGAAATTGTCTGAATAGGAAATGGAAATAGCAAATGAATAAAAGGATCTAAGGTATTATGGCTCAATAAGAGCCTGTCATTACAGTTACCTGTCCTCCATGAGGATTAGTTCAGCGGGGAGAACTCTACATTTGCATTGTTGCTTAATAAAACAGACATCATATAGTGAAGCATTTAGGAACACTGAATACGAATAAGTAACTACATAACACATTCAGCAAACTTGTAAATGAAGGCCATGCATCAACGTGACAGAGAGCAATTTATCTGGGAGCCGACTGATGCAATGCATCTCGGCTTCTTCCCAGTGAGAAAGGTTTCCGCAAGCCATTTAAAACAATGAGTGACATATATTAAAATATATGAAAACAATATAAGCATCCTTAAGTCCCAAAATTTTGTTATATCCAGTTGCTAGTCTTCCAGGATTTGGTTCGAGTTTGTTTTTCTTCTTTAAAGCTAGGGATGTACCAATGCTGACATCTGATATTAGTATTGCTGTGATGGCCAGTCAGTGACTTTTACCAATTCCCTGAATCAAAATGCACGTCCATCCGCCCGTCCGTCCGTCCATCCATCCATACAGCAGTGGTCTTTTCAAAATGTGATGCTACTGGTTCTGGCAGTAAGTTACACAAAGAGTCATGGTGAACTCTCCCCTTAAATTCATCCAACCTTATTTAAATGTGGGCAAACTGTGTCAACTCAGTACAGTAGAAATAAATTCAGCATACTTTTTTTTTTTAACCTTTTTGTCCCTATTGACATGTTTCATGTGTGAAACATGTCAGTTGTGTATGTCAATCCAGATGTCTTTGTTCATCACCTTCTTTGCCTCTATGAAGGTTTATTCTCTGTTGGGTTTACTGTGTATTGCTTAGTGTGTAAACTATGTAATCTGAACTTTTACAACAAATGTCATCTGCAGGAAATTCGCAAGACAAACTAGTTGAGTTCTTTTCCTGTTTTACAGAAATGCTGAATAGATACAATTCATAGAAATGCAATCAAAGAAACTCGATGAAACAATCTGACCTTAAATGCAATACAAGACAGTCTAATGTAGTTTTATGATCATGGGGAGATGCTATGTGATTTGTAAAGTGAACTTGGGAACAGATCTATCTTTTTCTAATTTAGTTTTCAAATTAGTGGAACAGGAAAAGCTCACCTTTGCACCGATTCAGCACCAGCAAACAGCTTTGTACATTTGCCAGCGAGTTTTTGTATTGTTTAAGTACAATACCCAATTCAAAGTCTACATAAGTAGCGTTTTCTGTTTGACTCCATTAAAACTCCTCCACTGACAATCTCCTTCCTGACACGAAGGTAGGAGGGGGTAATCAAAATCGCTCCACTTATTGAGTTTCTGTAGCTATTTTTTTTTCTAACAATGCCAGAGACTTTGTGGACAAAATATGAAAAAAAAAGAGAAAAGAAGAAAATCTGAGTGACGGGAGAGAATAATTAAAATTGGATTAAAAGTCTAAATTCCACCTGGGAGGGACATCTTAAAGCCCCCTGCGGTTTTTGTCGTTGTGAAATACGTGAACATAATTCAAATCTTGTTCATCCGGCGGCTGGAAAAATTGCCACACTGTACTCATCCATGAGGCTTATAGGGAAAGCATCGGATTTAGATTCAAAGCAAAAGGAGAGACGATGAAGAAACGAGCTGAGGCAGATACCTCGAGGTTCGTCATTCGTTTCCTGTACCGGGCTTTTTTCTTCTCCCGGCTGTAGGTTTTTGTGACAATGTGTCCGGCCTTGATTTTTCAAAACTTCTTGTGTAGACTAAAATGCAAGTTATAAATTACTGGAGTAATTTCCACTATCACACTGACACACCACTGCATTGCATTAACTATATTGCTTGTAGAAAGATTTCACTGGAAATATTTTCACAAGCGCATTGGTCACACTGTAATAAAATATAGTTTTGGTTGACAGTTTTTTTAGTGGAATTGATCTTTTGTCGTAAATTTCCTTTGAGATTCGTCGGAAAACAAACAACTTTAGAGGCAGTTCTGTGATTTTGGCTGTGAACCACACACAACACATAGAAGAGAAGTCTTTTTTTTATATGCTTAATTGACTTTGAGTTGCAATTAGTTATTTTTTGCACTTTAGTCTGCTGAGCATAAAATGCCAACAAACATTAAGTCATAACAACGTGGTAAAGGCACAGAAAAGTGCTTGAAAATTTGTGGGATCCAATTTGTGGGATCCAATTTCCCTTCTCCATTGGAGAAGGGAAATTTAAATTACACAGAAAACATTTGGTATTTATTTATTTATTCATAAAGCAGAAAATAATGATCCGCTGGGCTGGCCTTACCTCATTACTTCAATCTAACCCCGTCCTTCTGGGAAAATTAATGTAAAAAAAAAAAATATACAAACACAAAATGATTGAAAGAGTAAAAACAACATTTTCCAACTCCGATTCATTTGTGAATAAAAACAAAACTATTAAATAGAAAAATAAAATGACAGACCAGGATAACTTTTGATTCAACATCGAAGTTCTTGATTTTTTGTGGAAAGTGGCGGGACTGAGTTGGTAACCCCAGAGCGGGGCTTTGAGGCACGTTCAGAAACAATGCTCTCTTACTTCAAATTGTTTGTTGTTGTTAAGAAAAAAGCAAAAAAAAAATATATATACAAAATTGTACGTTTGGGTAACAAATTCCAAATAGTAATTGTTTACTTTAAACACCTTTATGAGAAACAGAAAAATGTCTCATCTACTATGGTGACTCATCTTTTGGCTTGTGTGCTTCAGTGGCCAGCCTTTTAAAACACTATCAGCTATGGAAAAGTTTTTTGAAGCTATTTAGGGTTGGTTAGTCCATGTGTAGCTAAAAGAAACCAACCTGAAAATTTGACTTTTTTAGCTCACAAATCCTTTCTAAACTCACCCTACACAGTGACTTTAAAAGTCAGACTTGGTCAGGGGATGTGAATACCCATAACCTCTTTTCCTTCACCTTTAGGGTGAATCACACCCGCCTTGTTTTTACGCTTTAATCAAACCCTAGCCTGTTTGTCTAGAAAGTTTGGTTCGCTCATGCAATCGAACTCTGATGGGGACCAAAAAAGCAAACTCTGGTCCACCTAAAAACCTCGGTCTCTGTTTGTTTGAGGTGAACTCTGTGTTTCGAATGCATATGTGAAAGCCAAGCAGACCGGAGACCACTCCAAAAGCAGGAGCTGAACTACAGCGCAGAGCATTCTGGGTCAACAGAACCAAAACAAATGCGAGAGTCTACCGCTAAAGGGAAAAATAGCTTGGAGTCTTTTACCAATGACAAATCTCAAAAATCTGATACTACTTCTTTTTTGTTTTGGAAGTTGTGCTCATGTCTTCTTTGGAGGTTCTTGTGTCGTTTCCTTCTGGAGGTCTTGGTGCAGCCCCACTGCAGGCGAGGAGGTGAACAGGTTTTTTCCATCAGTTTGGTTCATTTGAAGCAGTGCAGAGTGAAAGCGAAGCTGAAAATGTTACAAATGTTGCGATTTTGGTCCCCAATCAAACCGAGTCTACCAGACTGCCAGGTGTGAAAACACCCTTAGATGTATTCTCATCCGTCACTTGCGGTGGCAACATTGTAATAATGGAAAAGATGCTTTTTTGGTGAGGAAGACGTCGTTTGGATCACATAGACTTAATGTGCGATGGTGGTGATTATGATATGATAAATATTGTCACCTCAATACAAAATTTAAACCTGACCTTTTTGTTGCAAGACACCAGCAACAACATCTGTGCCTTTCCAAAGAAAGCCAATACCCAACCATGGGTATCTGTTTTTTTTGAACTGTAATGTGTTGCCGTGGGTTTGATTTATTTCTAACCATAACACCAAGAGAAAAAAGCTGGCTCCCTTGACTACCCCTGCATAATTTACACCGTAGAAAGAGTTGGATCACAGGCAGACTTAAACTAACTAACTGAGTCAGCTGGAAACAGAGAACATGTGTTATTTTTTTTTATTAAATAACATACTTTTGATTAATCTTTCATCACAGAAAAGTCATAGAAAGAAAAATCACAGCTGACAGACGCACAACATCAAATTCAAACTAAAACATACTGTATGAACAAAGAAAAGTGACTAATCTGCCAATTAAACTTTAAGGCCGACTAACAAATCGATCTTAATAGCTGATGCTTCTAAATAATGTATCAGCTCTCCGAATGTGCTGTTTCGTATGCTCGGCACACAAGGCCGAGTCGCCGGTTTAATCTTCTAAAACTAGAATTGCCACTGATGTGCAACAGAGAATTAGGACAAGAAAAGAGGGATGTCAGTGCGGTGCTGAGAGACAGAGAGAGGGATGATGATGACTGCCTCAGCTGTGCTAATAGTCCTGCCCTGGTTGGTCATATCTGCGCCGCGCCGAGGACCAATGATTTATAGGTTATTGGGAGATGGCCGGGCCACTGAAGGTACTCCGTCCCTCACATGAGGCCGAGGAAGAGGGAAAAGCATACAGGTTGCCCAGAGGTCCCATTAAAGTAAAGTGAGGACGTAGAGAAGGAGAGTCGGGGCGGCGGTGGGGAAATGAAAAGACGAGGCGATGCAGAGAGAGAGATTAAAACGCTGGGTGGAGGAAAACAGACAAAACAAAAGGCTGAAAGGGAACGACGAGGAACTTAGAGAGGACGAGCAGGAGGGCAAGAGGAGAGCTTCGCTTTGATCTCGTCCCAAAAGAATTCGTTCTCGCCTTTGAGATTACACACGATCTCTCTCTCTCTCTCTCTCCAAAGAGTACTCACATCTGCAGCCGCCTTTTGTCGATAGCTTCTCTATACAGATTTATATGTGTAAGCTCAGCAGGACATCTAACACCTCTGGAACACAAAGGAGATCTTGCACTTTTGTAAGATGTGTTCAGTTATTTAGTCAGTTCAGTGTGCAGAGTTTCTTTTTATGCAGTCTTACAATTTCAAGAGAGCTTACAATTTATCAGCCTGTTTGTGGCTCAGCCCGCACCTAATGTGATAATACTTCAGGCAGAATGACTGTAATAACTCTGAGTTAAGAATAGTTAAATGGTTCTCCACGTCAGGTCGATGGGCTCCTTTGCAAGCAATCTAACGTCTGGAATGTTTCCCTTCCAGAAACAGATTACATATTTGGGAAATAAATGCCAGAACAAGGAGGCTGTCAACTTTGAAAAATAAAACGGGATGGTTTTATTCAATTCATGTTTTTTGTGTTTGTTGCTTAAAGAAAAACTAGAAAACAATTTACTGAAGGACAAAGGATGTCACTTTTGCCACTTTTCCAAAATTTACTTTTTCTGAAAGTCACTTTTTTTTTTAAATCTTAACATAAACATGAGCTTTATTGCTAGCTTTAAATCAGCCTAAGACAGCAGTTTGGATGTTCACTTGAACTGTGTGTTTTCATACAAGATCTGGACTTGAAGAAGAGGGAGTCTGGTGGCAGAGGGCCTCGTCAATCAATAAAATGACTTTACGTCAGCTTCAACAATCAACAAATTGAAGCAATTTTCTCTAATGCTATGGGTAATATGTTTAAAATAAAAAGTATACACGAGCAAGAGCTCAGCCGTACAGTTTTTTTTTCTGGTTAATCAGAGGTAATCTTTCATTTCTCATTAGAGTCAACTGGTCTGAATGGAGAACAGAACAAATGATCATTAAAAATAAATACTGAGAAGATGGTCCTCTTTTTTTTTTTTTAACTCCCATCAACAACAGACGTTAGTTCATTTTCTCTTCAGGGAAACAATCAGCTGAAGTCCTCCGTTTCTTTTCTATCACACCTTCCAGCTGCTCACAGTCAGTCTATCAAGCGGGCTATCTGAAGAGTTCTCCTGATGGCTCTCCAGCAAGAGCCTCACAGAAACAAAAACCGCAGACAGGACAGAACAGTGGCAAAGAGAAAAAAAACAAAAACATTTCCAACTCACAGATTAGGCAGGATTTCTTTTACATGGTTCTACGGCTCAGGTCATAAACGTCCGTCACCTGCGACTCTCTGCTTGCACGTGACTGTAAGTTCAGTGAGAACTGTGATGCAACAGCAAGTTCAAATTCACAAGTGTTCATAAGCTGTTGTTTGCGTGACAAATTTGATCTTAACTTGTCATTTGAGGGTGGTGACAGTTGTGTGAGGGTACGCGGGTTCAGACTATTATAGACACTTGTGTCTTTCAAGTCACTTCAAACATAGCCATGATGTTGTCTTTCTAACTATAAAGCTTATACAGTATTACAGACGGTTTTTAATAGTGTCCCTTTCAGTCAAATTCCGAACATTATTTTGCTTTCTGTCAAGCAAACAGAATAACAGGAAAATGGCATTATTGAGAAAATGCAAATTGGAATATAGTTTATGGGTTTGTGCAAGGATAGAAGGAGAAAATTACATAGAATTAATAAAGAGGTGCTGTAAATGTTGCAAAATGACAATCAACATGCTAAACAGTGCATGATGTCTACCTGTTTTGTCTTTAACTTTGTTCCATAAAAGATGATGAATGAAGTACAAGTAGTTCACATCCTAGTCTGGTAATACAACAGACCCTTGTTCTACGCTTCGCTTCGTACACAAGTTCTGGTCCCTTGGCTGTGGAGAAGCGATTGCTAGCTGGAGTCTTGGTCTCTGTTGAAGTTTTCAATTTTACCCAGTCGATAACGTTTGGCAGCATCGTATGTAATAAGCCACTTTGATGCTATGAAGCTTACTGGAAATTACCTGCAGACAACCATCCCACACTGCGAACAGAGAAGTGCTGAGCCGAACAAAATGGCTGTTGATGTTAATTCGATTTTGGGAAGCGTGGAAAACACGGACTGTACGGCTTTGTTCACTTCCTCCGCTGCCATCGCTAAAACTACAGGCAGACTACAATTCTAAATCATCACAGAAAATCAACATCATCAATCTCAACTCCTCCTTCTGTTCACTCATTGGCCTAGTTGGAATTTTAGAAATCAAGTTCAATGGGAGGAAGCTCAGACAGCGCAGTGGCGGGTGAAGAGAATCGGGAGGAATTGCGTAGGAAGGTAATGGGCGCGCTGGTTCAAAACCAGGACTGCGGATTGAGTTCCGTTTTTTTATGTGGTGAATTTGAACATTAATTTATCCAATTATATACTGCCTGAGCTAATCTTAAAGCCAATTCCTATTAAGGGTTAACTTAAACCACAGCGGCAGAAGTCCATCCGTATGCCAAGCTTAAAGAAAAACAGATTTCATATCTACAGAAGGCTAAAATGAAAATTTAACTTGTTACAGGAACAGTTTCATTTTATATGTATATTTAAAAATGGTAAAAAAAGTGATGGAAATATAAATAAGGTTTATGTACGTTGCATTTAACTTCATCTAACTTGACTTTGGTTCTCTAGTCTTTACCATAAAGCTGAGATTTATTTGGCAAAATCTAATTTCTGCAATGCTCCCTCACAGGGGGGCTTCTGCTGTGCAGACCCACTCAGCCTTGACAGCATTAGAATTATACATACATATAGATAAAAGTCAACTATGAAACATTAATCCTTGCATGTCTTATTTAAGTGCCAGATGATCCAGATTCGGCGCTGAATTATTTTCAAAACTCGTAGAGTGCAGAAATGTGGACGTTTAACAAGAAACACAGATTCGAGGAGCTGAAGTGTTTAGACTTAAAAGCTGCTGCTTTTACAGGAATTTCATTCCTGTTTTATCCATTAGTCTCAGAGCCAATTAAAGCAGTCTTCCCAGCTGTGTTTTTATCTACACCAATGCTTATTGGTTTTCACCAGAAGTACTTGAGGATTTAACTGCTCACACAAACCGGAGAGATGTGGGCGTTAAATCAGAAGCGAAGAAGCTTCAGCACCACGGTACACAGTTCATCTGAGTTTTGACTGGGTAAAAAACGGCATGCTAGAGAAACCAAAAAAGTGAGCATATAACTAGATGCAATAAATCTTAAGTTGCCATCACTGACAACTTAAATGAAAACTATCAGTTTGAATTCAATGCAGATTTTGTATAAAAACAAAGAATTAAACTTACAGGCTAACTAATATTTGGTCTAATGTCTCATAGCAAGTTGCAGAATTACCTCAAACCTTTATTTCTACCAGCAAGCAAGCTTCTGGCATAACCTTGACAATATATTTGATTACTACTTTGCCTATTTTAAATGGTTGGCAAAAATTTGTTTTTTCAGCGCTGTCTGAACTATTAACAAGTTGAGTTAAAACCAGCTCCAGAAGCTCGATCATGGTCAGTTCTATTCACTCCATGGGTGTTTTGGATCTTTGTCTCGATGGACCAACTAGCTGTGTGTGCAAGTTTCAAACATCTTTTCGAATGATCGCCTCTGATGAAAAGCAATCGGTCAGCGTGTTCAGAACCAGCTCAGGATCATCATGGCTAGGGCGTTTTATAAACTAGAATATACTGAATCCAGTGTCACTGCTCTTATAGACTTTTACATCATGAGCTGAATGAGTTCAGACCTCTGTTTCAGATTCAGCACCTTCAAGCAGAACCGTCACTACCTTCTGCCCACATGGACAAGCCAAGAGTCAAGCAAGAAACACCCACAGAACTGCAAAAGGCATGTGGTGTTCTGCACCTTGCAGGGACATTTATAGTTGTATGCGTATGTGTCTGTACTCATATGTGTAACTTTTGAATTCATGGTGGCAGGGGAAACAAAAATACATTCGAACATGTCTACAAAATTCTCGTTTTTATAAATCACTGATCTACTATCATTCCACACTGAATAGAAAAGGGAACAAAAGAATCACAAAAAGCCCAAAATTACTATGATATTCATGTCTACGAAAGCTGGAACCTCTGATGGTAGATTTATTTGCACACCTCGAAAACATAAAATCTCACCAAGTATTTTTAGTCTAGTATGTAGCGCAAATATCTTGAAATAAGACAAAACTAATTTACAGCTAACTTTTTAGCAAGAAAAAGGAGTTTGCTTCAGGCCAATAATTCCTTAAAACTGATGAAAAACTGCTAGCTCCACTGGCAGGTTATTTCACTTATTATATTAATTATATTGTCACTTTCCTAAAATAAGTCATTTTTTAGGAAAAACAATTTTGGCAAAAAAGAAAAAAAAAATCAACACATTTATCTTTCCAAAAACTGTTTTAAGCAAGAAAAAAAAAAAATCACTTTTGAAAAAAAAACAAAACAAAATGACTAAGGCCATTATTTTAAAAAGGTGACATTCTGGGGAAAAAATGCTTAATCCTGTCAGTGGAACTAGTATTTATCATCATTGTTAAGAAAATGATTGACTTAAAATAAGTCAATCTTTCTTTCTGAGAAGTTACTTGTAAGTTAGTTTTGTCCTATTTCAAGTTCACGAAGATATTTGCACAAGAAACTAGATAAAAATACATGATATTTTACACTTTTAACTAGAAAAACTCTTCCCTCTTCTCGCTTATTCCACCACACCCCGTACGCCAGTGGCTGTAAGTGTTTGCTTATGTTTTGTGTTGCGGGGATTGATGCAGGCTGGTGGCTTTCCCTAATGTGGCTGTAAGGCCAGCAGTCCTCTGTCAGTGCGACAGAAATCTGATGCATGCACTGGTCTGTACAGAGCAGTTAAGTGTATGTGCGTGTGTGTGTGGGTGCGTGTGCTGGCGTGTTGTGCGATTTCAGAGCTTGAAGTGAGTGTGTGTGTTTGACACAAGGAAACCTTGGTCCGCCGCCAACAGCTCAACGCCAGCCAAGTTTGCCTTCAACGTGTCACCTGCTGGCCATACATGGACCAGAACAGGGAACACTGGGGACAACCATGATGAATGGTGGCAACCAGGTCTGCGTGTGTGTTGGCGTGTGCATCCCATTCGCCGACAACAAAGACAAATGTATCGCAAACGCACAGCTTCATACTGCAAATTTATGAATGTTCAAGCAGACATGAGCGCGCTCGCGCACGCAGGAGAGCGAAGAGCGTGTGTTGGATGCTGAGGAATTAACAGGCGCCGCCCGTTGGAACGCGGCTGAAAACGGAGAAGGAGGGAAGCCCCAGGCACCGTAACTGCTTCCTCACAGATAACTGATCCTAAATCTGCAGTCCTTCTATGCTGTCATCTGTCCATCCTTCCCCTGCTAATACACAATCTGGTCCCCAAACTTCTGTCCAAAGCTCTTCATGTTTTTTCCCCTCATAAATGGCTTTCCTCTTTGAATTTGTCAGTTCCCCCCCATTTGCAAATTTCATCAAATGTTTTCCAATCTTTTTACCACTCCTGTTTAACAGTGCTCTATTCATCAAGCCACTTCCTAATATCTCTCCTCTCTCACCTTCATCCTTTGCCCATTTCTCCCTCCTCTCTTTCTTCCCTACTGTTTTGCCTCTCTTGTCTCGGAGGTTGGCCATTGTTTTCACTCTCTGTGCTAATCTGCAACCACCAGACAGTGCTGCGCATCCCCACTGCCATGCCAGGACACATCCAGTGTGCAAACATCCACACACAAGTCACACATACACATGAGCTGCAGTGGCCACAAAGAAGAGCACAGAGTTCAGCGGCCCCCCGACACAGGGGCTTTAACAGCGCTTAATCCTGCAGTAAAGTGCTTCCGTCTTCCACCGGGCAAAACTCAGGCGGAAGACAAACTTCAAGATCTGTGTTTGTTGACCTTCTACTCGCACACATGCACTATCCGTCTAATTTATTGCTTCCCCCCTCCACTCCTCCTTAAAAAGCCTTAAAACGTATTTAGGATCAAAATACATAAGCAGCATTAAAATTTTTGTTGTAATTTTTTGAGTGTATTTATTTAATGGGGAAAAATATTAGGAAATAACTATCTTCTATAACTTATTAGGCTTGAACAATGCTGACAGGCATCTTTGATCATTTTTTGTTGTTTGGTCTGTTCCTGGGTTCTGATTTCTGCTCTAAACTCTTCAGTTCACTCCACAGGATTCTGGAGAATTCAGATATTTGGAAGAACGCTGAAAGAAACTTGTTTTTTGTTTTTTTTGTCTGGTGAACTATGTCAGTGTTGGTCATGCCTTGTGTTTTGGATTACTGTCAAGTCATGGTTTTTATATGTGGATGCTGAGGGTTTCTGCCCAGGGTTTGGGTTCCACCAGGACACAACAAAAAGAAGAAACATAACATCATCTGTGAAATCGCTATCTGATTAGCAGTTTATAATTCAATGCTGAACAAAGCTGCTTTTTCAAGAGAGTCTGGGTTGTACTTCACTAATCAGGGTTAAACCTTAAATAGGACGGATCTCAGGACGGACTTATCTCACACTATACAGGGACCTACAGTGCAAAATTCATATTTTGCATGTTTTTTCTACTTCTATCTGGGTCACAACTGATTCTAAAAACAACCAAAGTGCTCAAAAAAATCCACCCAGCCATGTTTGGCAATAAATTAATGTTTCTTTTGTGTCTGGAAAACGAGCCATTTCAAAAACCTCCTGATTGTTGAATCACATTCCACTGTGCCGTTACCTAAACTGTGCCGTTACAGGAGCTGAGAAGCACAATGATGCTGGCTTCTTGCCAGGTTACTGATAGTTTTGATCAATTTAAGAGTTTTACTGTGTATTTTTATGGGTCTTTTGCATTGATGATGTTTAGAACTGCTCCAAAGGACGCAGGCTTGTGCGTGTCTATGTACATTTTACTTTGCCAATGTGGACTCCTACCTCAACCCTCAGATTTCCAAAAAGCCTCCCTTGTTTTTCAAATGAGATATGTTACAAGAGAGACTGTGGTTTAAAGGTCAAAATCAAACAGAGAAAGTTTGCCTTGAGCCTTCTTGTTAATGTTGACTCTTGGATCATTACGCTTTTTCACCAACGGAATGTTGCCAGGATGAGTATTCTGTAATTTCCCTTGAAATAGCTTCTTAAAGTGCTTCCTGTGAGTTTCTTCTAAACAGCTTACTTATAAACAAATAACTTTAGAAACTCCTCTCACCCTGAAGAGTGTTGCTATCAGAACAACCTGTTAGCATTTAAATATGTTGCATGTTTGAGTTTCTACCCAGTCATTAGTCAGTCGCTGTGTTTTTGAGGGACTGTTGTTTGAAAAAAATGAACTGCATGAGAAACAAGAGCCTAAAATCAGTCCTCCACAAGTGCATGAGGAAAAGATAAAACATAAAAAAAAGACCAACGGGGTAAAAGTGAAGGGGTGGCGGCGATGGGTACATGTGGATCTTTTGAGTTTGGGCCAGTAAGACGGATTGCCTTCCTTTGGGAATGCAAAACACAAAAAAACACAAGGCAATCTGGTCAGTTCCTCCATTTGGGTGTCTATGCAGCTGAAACCATCATCCGCGCTTAAGCCGTGCTCTTCATCGCCTTCCAGGAATCCTTCATCCCTCCTTCTGTCAGAGCAGCTCTTTATGTCTCCACCTATTCTTCCCCGTCTCCAAGTCGAACTCTGCTGAAGCTCAGCTGTCACTTCCCCACACTGGCACACGTCTCTCATTCTACAAGTTAATCTTTTCTGTTTCGTTACCAAGTTTCCTCTCATCCCCTGTAGCTGTTGCTTCACTTGGCTCTGTTGATGGCAGAATGAGGCGCCTTAATGAGTCTGTTCTTTCACCGCCATTAGAAGGTGGACAGTGATTGATGCGGGGAGGAGATGAGAACATGCAAAGAGGGATGGAGAAACCGCGCAGGCAAACACAAACACCCATGCAAGCGCACAGCATCGCCACTTAGTGTGTTTGCGTGTGTGTGTGTGTGTGTGTGTCAGTGATGCTTCAGCAGATACGGGTGTCTTGCTACATCTGCGATAGATGGTTACTTTGCCAGAGCCTGGTGGGAAGAATAGTTGGTAAAGAGCAATTGGCGTCAGCAAATGCACATGTGTGTGTGTGATGTCTGTAGCTGCATTAAAAGCTTTGTCCAACTCCAAAGAGGTTTAGGGTGTATCCCTCGAGAAAGGAAACAACTTTATTACGAAACACGCAAAGTAGATGTGCTTTAATCAGCGTAAGATTTTCCGTCCTCATCACAAACACACACATTAAGTTAATGATAAACCAATCAGCATCAGCCTTATCTGGGTGATTGCAAACTGCTAATTGGGTGGAATCATTTATTGAGGAAGACAAAAGCCTGGGAGTTCATCACAAAGTGTTTTAGCTATAGAGAAGCCTAAGAACATGATCTAAAGTGAAATTAACTCAAGCGGACATAATTGGCTGGTGTCACAAGATGATAATCAGAAATGTAGAATAATTGCTTTTTCTGCCGTGTGACTACATGAATCGGTCAGGTTTGGTTAAAAACATTTGACGATGTTTTTCTTGGAAAAAGAAATTGCTGGATTTCACAGATTCTGCAGTGTACCGTTGTTCAAAGTACAACAGGTTTACAGTACTAATGAGTCCTCGCACACCTGGTATTTTCTTTGTGTTAGTATTTCATAAAGTTATGTTCAAATCATTACTATTACTATTAAATGATTTGTAATGAAATTATTATTATATCTACAGATATGTAGATATAATAATGTAGATGGATATATATGTGTACAGATAGCCAGGTAGAAAGATAGACTTGAAAATAAATAAAGCTTGAGTTACAGAAAAAGTTATTAAAAATGTTATAAATGTGTCTTTTAGAAATAATATCCTCCGCTGTTGCAAAGCTCTGACCTTGAGTAAGGAATCAGAAAAATCTTTTAACAAAACATTACGGTTTTATAGTGGTGCTGACCTTCATGGTTTTAACATAAACCTGTCATCAATTCATCTTTTTAATATTCTCTAATAACTGTGAAATTAAATCTTGACTATATCGGAAAATGTATTTTGTAAAGCAATGGCACTTTTGACCTTTTGCCACCAAAGCTCCCTTTATGGTTAATCATAAACATGCAAGTTCACTTTGAATTTTAAGAATTATAAATAACTGGAGGTTAAACATATCATGAGCATGTGACTATGTTTTAGAGGGTGCAATTAAGCACTGTAATTAGCGTCTTAATGTCTGCAACAAAACACCAAGGCTGTTTCTTCAGAATAAAAGCTGGACTGTAAAAATATTTCCTTTGAATCCAAATAAGCTTGAGATTTTATTATATATTAATTTACGTAATCATTTTTTCCATCTTTCACTCGTGCTCAGTGTTAGATTTTAATAGCTTCTTCATCAATTTGTGAAGTGCTAGGTTCTGAATATACACACTATTTTATACTGAAAATGTTTTAGCGATAGTGAATGGATAAACAAGAAAATAAATGAGCGAAATAATTTGCAACCATATTCAATAAATTTGAATATCTGATGAGGCTCTGATTACGCTTCTCAAACTAAAAGCACCTATGAAAATAATAACCACTAAGCGGGTATTAAATCTGTTTTTATTAAGTCCACATTTCTGTTAAAAAATGTTCATTGTATATATATGATGTAATATTCCTATTTTAAATGTGTTTTTTTTTTTCCATTGCTGTAAACGGAAAAGCTTCATAATTAACAGAAAAAGAAGACTTGAAAACATAATATGTGTTCAGTTATCCTATAAAATGTGCTTAAATAGTAAATGGAGTTCCTGAAATCAATTAACTTCTAATATTATTCTTAATATAAATGTGTAGAAGCAGCTTGCCAGTATACAGTATGAATGCGAGTGAGAAATGTACAATCACTTAGAACAAGCATGGCTTGTATGATAGGTTTGGGTCAAAAAAGACAAACTTTAGTCATTTTTATAGCAAACATTGTTAGTGTCTCTGTTTTTCAAATCCAGAATACATTTTCTGGAATCCACACATGATGAAAATTATTCATACCAGTTGAAATATATATATATATAAATATATATATATATATATATATATATATATATATATATAACCC
>CAEGAE010056736.1:0-11263 GCA_903067095.1 Girardinus metallicus
CCCCTCCTTTGATATCACCTGCACAATTCCTGCATCCATTGAACTTGTGAGTTTGTGGATAGTTTCTGCTTGAATGTTTCTGCAGGATGTCAGAAAACCTTCCAGAGCTGATGTTCTGATCTGAACTGCATCCCACCGTCAGTTCATCTGCTGGAGGAAACTCCAAAGGTTCTCAATAGGGTTGAGGTCAGAGGAGGATGGTGACCACACCATGAGTTTCTCCCCTTTTATGCCCACAGCAGCCAATGACACAGTGGTATTCCTTGCAGTATAAGATGGTACATTGTCATGCATGAAGATGTCCGGCTGGGCCCACTGTCACCGTTTCTGCCTGTGAGCTCTGGTTAGTGGTGGTCCAATGGTAGGTTGGTGCACAACAAGCCTCTGGAGGATCCTCCACCTGGAGGTTCCAGAGGCTCCAGCAGCTTCAAATAATCGTTTGCTGCTTTGTAAGGGCATTTTAGCAGCTGCTCTCTTAATCCAATGAATTTGTCTAACAGAAATCTTCCTCATTATGCCTTGATCTGCACAAACCCATCTTTGGTATAAATCAGCCACAAATCTCTTCACAGTACGATAACGCTTCAGCTTTCGTTAAATATCTAATGTATAAAAACATTAGATATTTAACGAAAGCTGAAGCGTTGTGATATGGAATTACACTATCTGATGATCTTCATCAGCAGAGATCTTTTCTCTTTCCAATATTGCTTGAAACCTGAGGCCTGATTAATGTTGAACATCCTTCTTAAGTAGATTTCCTTTAATTGAGCTCACAGACAAACTAATCAACCCAGCTCTCTGAAATTAACTATAGTGATTCAAAGAGCCCTGACACACAATGCCATCTAAGAATTTTATAGCACAACAAAAAAATGTATCTTTATGACACTTAAATCCAATTTGCATAATAATTTATTATGCAAATTGTGTATTTCATGAGGTAAATGTACGGTGTATTTCATGAGGTAAATGTTGACATGAGACTTCTTAAAATGAAAAATGATTGGTCTGATAAACATTTGGAAATATATATTAAATATATACTTAACTCTGGAATAAATGTTCCTGTTTTCACACATCCTTTTGTATTATTACAACCATCTGAATATATTTTAAGGTAATTGGAATATGAGTTTCTTAATCTGTTTAGATTCCATCTTATCTGTTTTTGTGACTTTTCTTTTTCCTGCTCAGTTTACAATGTCAGAGATTTTTGTTACTGATATTTGTCTTGTCATGCTATTTTCTTTGAATTTTCAATAGCCAAAAAAAAATCACCCATTGAAATATTCCACCTTTACTCAAAACATCACATGCAGCAATGAATTGTGGGTAATATACTTCGCCTAGATGAAGGCTTAGCAGAAGTGCAGAAATAAGACCCAAAAGGAGCTGGGCAAAGGCTAGATGTGGAGAATTGGGACACACTACAAACTTAAACCCTTCTACATGAACGCACATTCATATTCGTGCGGAACGAGAATGGAAGCGTGAGTATTGGGACTGGGCCTCTGTGTGAGACATCACACTTGTACAGCAAACTACCTGCTGTCAGGATGTGTAGTTATATGTGGACCCAGATGCAGATGATGAAGGCATAGAGTGGATGGTGAAAACTAATTTAATGAAAATATGAGAACAAAAATATACAAGAATCCATGGGGGAATAGGAAGTTAGAACAAAATCCAAAACTGCATAAGAATTAAACCAGCAAGGGGTCACAAAAAGAACACTAGGAGGAACGAGGAGTAGATGAAAAGATTCAGCAGGGAGTGACTGAAAATGAGAGACTTAAATACTGGGGAATGCTGAATAAAAGACCTATACTGATGAGCTAATTGATTGCATGTGAGGGTAGAGTTACTAAGCGGCAGACTGAGGAGAGGGAGAAAGAAAGTGAGAGAGAGGCACAGGGGGCAAGGGAAAGTGCACAGGGTACCAGAAAATAAATATAACACTACAGAATTATAGACACAATAAATGATTAAACTAGAGCAACTAGAAGAAGTAAATACAACTAGAAACTCTAAGACGAACTGAACTAAAGTAAAACCAAAACATAGCTGACCTACATAAGACAGGAATTGAGAAACCTAAAAACGAACAAAACTCAACTAAACAACCCAAAATATTAAACCTGCAGAATATTCACCTTCACCATCAGAGAACAGCCATGCTCCCACCACCACCTGCTGCTCACATCACTCCACAGCTGCAACCTCTTCCTCAGCGTCTGCAATCACCTGCAGTCACCTGAGATCCTCCAGAGAGGAACATGGTATCTAATTGTAGTGGAAAAATGTATTATACAACAGATTGTTATTTAAATTCATGATCTGTTATAGATTGTAGTTGTGTTAAAGGTACATACGACATACGATACAATACAATTAAACGGTTAACCTTTCCCAGGGAGTCATTATTATTTACCACAGATACAGATACACTCTATAGTAATGTAGATGTGAATTAGGATACTAATTCTATAAAAATACATTTATTAAATATCCTAATTTTGAAAGGCCAGACAAGGAACTGGACATTAATTTAAGAAAAAACAACTTTGAAATTCAATGACCAGTTCTTCCTGCAGATTAAGGGTACACATAAGTAGAAAAGTGCATCTATTCAACTGGGTGGAGAAGTTTAATTTGATGGCAAAATGGAAAGCAGAGGTATTTAACAAATATAATACAAAACCTTTCTATTATTATAGTCAAGTCAAGTCAAAGTTTATTTATATAGCACATTTACATCAGTGCTTCACAACAAACATCACAGGTAGATAAATGATAAAATAGAAAATAAAATTAAGTTTAGTGAAAATAAAAGGACAATTATAAAATCTGCAATGATACCAAAAACTAAAAGCATGAATAAAAACCAAAACAATGCTTAATTTTACCTTTACCTTTTTTCTTTAACTGGTGTTGAAGGCCAGGGAAAATAGATGAGTTTTCATTCTGGACTTTAACTGACCAACTGACTGAGACAGCTTAACAGAGAGTTTTTAGCCTAGCTTAACTGTAGTTTTTAGCCTAGCTTTAGGGATTGCCAATAGAAGCTGGTCAGTTGACCTTAGGGCTCTGGGTGGGCTGTAGGGCTGCAGGAACCCATTTAAGTAAAAAGGACCCATGGAGTTTAAACACTTAAAAACAATCAAATAAAAACAATCGATAAAACTTTAAATTACGCCTGTAAAAATAAGAGCCAATGAAGGAGCACAAAACCGGGGTAATGGATTCACACCTCCATGTTTTCATCAGCAGACGAGCTGCAACATTGTGTACGCTCTGCTGTCGCTGCAGGGAGCTCTGCTCCAAGTACAAACATACTAGATACCTGGATGATATTTCTGGGGTCTGGACTCCCTCAGGATTTGCCACCATCAGCTTAACACATACAATCAATCCATCAAACTCAAGTCCACCACTGTGTTAAAGCTCCTCAGGTCACCACCTCCTCATCCTCAGCAAGACACTTCATTTAATACTTTGGAATAAAATATTGAGTTAGCAAAATAAATAATTTTAAACCAAATATTTAGTTTGAAAACTAAATATTTAGTTTCCTAACTAAACATTTAATTTGAAAGCTAAATATATATATAGCTTGCAACCTAAATATTTAGCTTGTGAATTTTACAAATAGTCACCCCCTTGGGGGGGGATGAGTGCAGCACCCACTGCACTCATCCCCCCACAATGGGGTGACTGACAGCAGCACTAAGACCCATCTCCTGGCTCTGATTGGTTGTTTCTTGTTAGCATTGGAAGAACGTAGAGGAGCTATTTTGTTTTCTCCTCACAGGTTATCTGTCTCTCACTATACTGTGACAACATAGTGACAGTTTCAACAAGACCATGAAACCATGTTTTTTTTCTTTTATAGAAGTTACATTCTACAGATTTAAATCTAAGGCATCTTCCCAACAACTCTGACCAGCTCCCTGACCCTGCTACAGAAAAAAGACTGTCTAACAGCATGATTCTGCCACCACCTAGTTTTATGGGGATGCTGTAGGGAGGGTTATATGCTGTGTTAGATTGCTTCCAGCCTGTGGTGGACTGGCAACATGTCCAGGGTGTACCCTGCCCCTCAGGCATCGACTGCTGGAGATGGACACCATGACCCCTGCCCTGTAGATAATGGATGGATTAATGATTTTCTTCCACATACATCATTTTACATAAAGAACAAAAAGTTTAATTTAGTATGCCCAGAACACCTTTGTCTATATTATATAGTTTGCGTATGTCCCCAAAATAATACAGTGACTTTTGAGGAAAAATAATAGGCATGAATACTTTACTGTAACATAAGTAGATACGTTTATCTATTCAGCTATATAGAACGGATACTGTTTAGCATTGTTTGTGTATGTTAACATTTAAAATGGCACTCTCTTTTGTAACGCATGAAGGCAACAGCATCAACCGTAGTGAAACTGGTCTTTCATATCCTTTTCTTGTTTCTTGCAGAAACAAATTAACCTCTCCTGTTGTTCAACCCGCCTTCTTTTTGTGAGCCACTCCTTCTGCTTGCTCCTTAGTTCCACTATCAGTCACCTTTCTCTCCCTGCTTCACCCCGAATTGACAGCATATTCTCACTATTATTAAATGCTTTTAATTGTGAAAATCTGTAGGCTGTTGTTTCTGCAATCCTTGTATTATTCCTTAGGTTAAAACTGTAATATTTCCAGTAAGGCAGCAGGCTGGACGACTTGTGAGTATGTCAGGGTCTCTGTGTGTGAATGGGAGTTGTGGTTGGCTAAGTGCAGTTTTTCATTTCAACCACCAGGTGATGCTGAGGCAGTTATGTCTAATGTAATAAGCAGAGATTCCTCCAACTGGCAAAACTCTCCACGTAAGTTTTAAAGAAGCAGATTCTAACTCTACGCACTTTTCAGGCAGAATGAATTCTGGGGACAGACTCAATGAAACTGATGAGGACTATAGGACTTTTCTGATTTATCATACATTATTATGATTTTAAGCTTTTTTTTTCTTTATGGCAAGTTATTTACAAAACCTACTTTGATTTCATACAACTGTAATGGTTTTAGACTTTCTAGAAGACGTTACAGTCGGATATCCGAACAGTGGGTCTGTAGTTCGGATTCAGAATGTATACGTCATTTTCTGTGCCTGAAAAACAAGAACAGACCAAAAAAAAAAAAAAAAGATTCACAGGACAGAGTGGCCTAGTGATTTTGGTTTCCTAAAGGCGTTACCTTCCAGATAGTTGATTTACATTAAACATCTATTTTATCAGTTAATGCTGGCACATCCTTGTTTTTATTTAGTCTGGAAAAATTATTTGAAAGTCTAAGCTTTGAAGTCCCAAAAGACCAAACCTGAGACAATTTTTCTGATATTAGGAAAGCTGTAATTAGTGCCCTGTTGGTAGAAATATGTAAATTTGTCTAAATTCCTCTGTAGAAGTCTGTTCTCTTAGAGCAAAGTACAACAGTAAGACAATAGCAAGAACAAAACGGAGAGAAAACTGAGACTGCTCAGGCTGTATCCAGTAATCAGTAACACATTGTCTGTATGTGATGACGTCCTACGGCTCCAACCAACCAAGAGCCAAGTCAGGATCAAGCAGCTCTGATTTGTCTTTGCCACGGCAGCCAGTTATATACGATACCATACAGTACCAGTAAGAATGGATGACACCCACTCAACTTATTGCTCCACCTTCTGTGGTTTTCTCTGTCAGTAAAATTCCTTCTGATGATTTTACTGCCATTCTAACCTATTGATGACATAGTAAGAAATATTTACTACTACTTGATGACATAGTCATAAATATTTTAAAATATTTCTTGTGAACAATGAAGCACCAAGGTAAGAAAGAATCAAGCACAGTGGTGAAAGAAGTCTGCTATTTTTAAAATCAATGATAAAATCAATTTTAAGTAATTCCTAGTTATGAAAACACAGTAAAAGTTTTAAAGAGTTTAATGGCCTTCAGTGAGAAGGTTTGATTTCCTTGATAGCATGAAAAACGATTTAATCTTGTAATATTTGCTTCTCATTCAGTTGAAAGTTGTAAACACCATCAAGATCTTTCTTCTCACTTCAAACCCCAAAAGCCCAACACATCCTTCAACCTACAAAGTTAAGAATGAAAATTAACGATCTTTAACTCAAAAGTTAAATATGGCATTTAAATGAACGTCATAACATTGGGCAAGATTTCAAATTTAAACTTTAACCAGCATTAAAACTCTTTGAACTTTTTTATCAATTATATGTGACACAAATGTGGAGCTGAAGAAAAATTATTTTAACATTTTTAACAAATAGAAATGTTAAAAATATGCCTTTTTCACTGAATAACCTCTAAGGTCAACTTTTTCGTAAAAAAAAGTGCACCTGTCAGAGGATGTATTGATAGGACGCTTGTTCACTTGAAATTTAGCCTTTAATCTAACTTTTGGAGAAGATAAGTCATAAGATGTCTTATTTAGATAAGTCATCTAAGGTCTACAGCAAATTAAGCTTTTTCACTAATTAAACATTTGTGGTATCTTACCACAAATTTAAATATGATTCATTAGAGACAAATAAATCGTGTGCACAGATGAGAACATATCCGAACATTTTGGTTTACATGCGTGTGACTAACCGCAGCAAAGCAATAAACAAGTTTACTGTGGGCTGTTTTGAGTTATTTATAGATTCTAAATAACTAGAATCTATAGTTTCTATAGATTCTAGTGATGTTAAATAAAAAAAGCAAAAGAAAAAAAGAGAAATGACAACTTTTTTCCATTTGAATGTCAGGAAACCAGATTTCTGTGAAAGCAGCTCTCAAAGTTCCAAAAATAATTCTCAGCAAACCTGGCATGCAACCTAGGGATGTTAAAAGCTGGTCATTTACATTACTTTGAATGTAAACTTTGAATTAACTCTACCCCTACCATGGTCTATCAGCAAGTATGACTGGGAAAGTGTGCAGTCAAAAGTTATTTTCCAAAAGCTTTTGTCTGGATTATGCAGCTATAAATATGTTTTAATAAGATTTCAACTTTTGTCCCTTTTTTCAACAAGGCTGTGAGCTTCTGTCTGGTAAGTCATGTCAACTCTAAATGTCAGCAGACTGATGGAGAGAAACAGAGGGTATAACTTGATTTTGTTGACAACCACATCTATTATTTTCATTGAAAAATATACAACATTTTCATTTTAATTAACAGTGATGTAACATACAAAATGTCTGCTACAAAAAGTCATTCTCTTCTGACTATATTAATAACATTAAAGGCAACAAAGCCAAAATTAATTATAAAAATGATCATGTAATTATTCTGCACATGCATGTTTTACTGATAATGTCTCATGTTAATGCGGGAAGGTCTAGGAGTTGAGCCACTGCTTCTTCATAAGGAGCCAGTTGAGGTGGCTTGGGCACCATGGCTAGGAACCCTCCTGGCCACCATGAGGAGACCCAGAGGAAGATGCTGGAGGGATGATATTTCTCAGCTGCCCTGGGAACGCCTTGTGATTCCCGTAGAGGTGCTGGCCCAAGTGGCTGGGGAGAGGGAATCTTCCATTATCTTCCACCTAATTTAGGTGGAAGATAATAGACTTGAATGTAACATATTCAAGTCTCAATATGAGTTTCACTCAGGAAGATCTTTGATGGTTCTTCACCACCTTCATATCTAGATGAGCAAAACTCAATGAAAACAACCCAAACTTGTAAATTGACACTTTTAATCTTAAAGTTGATGTAAAATAACATCATAGTGAATTTAAAGTTGTGCAACAAGTTTGAATTTTGAGCTTTTGCTGGATTAATGCTGTAAAAAAAACAACATCCTTATTTGAGGAAACAAAAACAGTCGTTAATTTTAAACAGACTAAAAAGCTGTATCCATCAACTACTGATTCTGTAACCTAAAGCCCCAGAAATTCTATTTAAACACTAACATAAAACTTCAAAAAAATGTGCAGATACAAAGTTCCACCTCATGGCCTCTGTAGGTACAGCCTCTTTATCAGCATCCTCCTGCTAATAAGGCTAAGTACTAACAGAAACCAGCAGTGGGTTTAGAGGTGTTCAGCAGTTTGGGGTGGGGAGAGGGGTAACGCTAATTGGCTTTCAAGGCTGCTAATATGGAAAGAAGCAACTGTTAAAAATTGCTGAAAGGAAGAGAGGAACATGAAACACAAAGAAAACAGGGGAAGAGGTGACCTGTGGCCCCCTGATGTCATACTGGAAACCACTACAGGGGGTCATTTTAAAATCTCTCCATAAAAACAATTAGAGGTTTGAAAGAAGCCAGCGTGGCAGCCAGGTAAATGCTGATGTTCAGGCTGAATGTGTGCTTGTGTTTGACTTGGTACTACATAGCAGAATTAAAAATGGTTGATCACATACTTTCTAATACAAAATAAAAGTTAATGAGTAATGATTAACTTTTTTGGGGGGAGAAGAAGGCTGGTCTGACATATATCCATCAGATTTCTAAAAATATTGTGTTACTTCTTCAGCTAAACATTTTGCCAAAGTGTATGGGGGAATTTTTCTGCCATAATACAAGAGCACATATTTCAGTCTGAAAGGCAGGATTTTATGCCTTTTGTTCTCAAAACTTTTAATACTTTTGCTCATTGTTTTACTTTGAAAGCAGGACTTCATATCTTTCTTCTCAAAACTTATAATGCTTGTACTCAAAACTTCTCCTAGATCTCAAACATAATATTCTCTGCTCGGACGCTACTCGCTTATGAAACATTCTCTGCTTGATTCTGGAATAAAAATGCACCGTCACCTGGCAACCTCTCATCCAACAAAATGAAAGTGTTGTACTGGGTGTGTTTGTTTCCTTTTGTTTCCTACTAGTGGGTGTGCCTGTGTGGCTACTATCGATTGTAGCAACCTGCGCCACCAACTGGATGTAGAGAGAAACAACAACCTCAGCATTCTGCTCTGTGTTACCCTAAACATCTGCCAGCAGTGTGCTACTGATCGTTAACAGTCTTCTGATATTAGGGAGGAGTTTATTCACCAACCAACTTGCCACATCCAGTGGGTGGTGAAGGTTGCTACAAACGATAGTAGCCACAGAGGCACAGTCTGCGCTCCAATTCATCTTAAAGGTGTTCTATCGGGTTGAGGTCAGGACTCTGTGCAGGCCACTCAAGTTCATCCACACCAGACTTTATGGACCTTGCTTTGTCATATTGGAAGAGAAAAGGGCCAGCTTCAAACTGTTCCCAGAAAGTTGGGAGCATGGAATTGTCCAAGATATCTCGGTATGCTGAAACTTTCAGAGTTCTTTTAGGTGGAACTAAGGGACCAAGCCATGCTCCTGAAAAACAACCCCACACCATAATCCAGCCTCCACCAAACTTTACACTTGGCACAATGCAGTCAAACAAGTATTGTTCTCCTGGCAACTGCCAAACACAGATTCATCCATGAGATTGTCAGATGGAGAAGCGCAATTCGTCACTCCAGAGAACATGCCTCCACTGCTCTGGAGTCCAGTGGCGGTGTGTTTTACATCACTGCATCCGATGCCTTGCATTGCACTTGGTGATGTATGGCTTGGCTGCAGCTGCTCAACCATCAAAACCCATTCCATGAAGCTCTCTGTGCACTGTTCTTGATCTAATCTGAAGGCCACATGAAGTCTGGATGTCTGTAGTTATTGACTCTGCAGAAAGTTGGCAATTTATAAAGTTTGCACTATGAGCTTAAGCATCCGTTAACCCCGTTCCGTCAGTTTACGTGGCATACAACATGATGGCTTCCATTTTCTTATAATATAGCTGACAGTTGACAGTGGAATATTTAGGAGCGAGAAAATTTCACGACTGTATTTGTTGCATAGGTGGCATCCTATCACAGTTCCACGCTGGAATTCACTAAGCTCATGAGAGCGACTTATTGCTCACAAATGTTTGTCAAACAGTCTTCACGCCTAGCTGCTTAATTTTATACACTTGTGGCCATGGAAGTGGTTGGAAGATCTGATTCCAATAATTTGGATGGATGAGCAAATACTTTTGTTAATGTAGTGTATTTGCTTGTATTATAACCCTATCATAAAACCAGAGTTTAAAACTAGAACCTAGGATGTTCAGTGATTATTTTGAAATCAAATTATAGTTTAACACTAAGTTAAGTCAGAATGTTTCTCAAACAAAACAATGTTAAGTTGACCAGAACCATAATATATTTTCTTCAGGCTTAAATGTATAGAACATCCAGGGTGATGGTAGCGACAGAGTTAGGAGTTTGTCCTAAAATCTTTGGGTTGCTGGTTCGAGTCCCCTGCCCCATCAGTCTTTGTTGTTGTTACCTTTGCAAGATTCGTTTCATCCACCTTGCCTGCTGCTGGTTGTCAGAAGGCCAGGTGAGGCGACATGGCAGCCTCACTGCTATCAGACTGCTCCAGGGTAGTAGCTTGCCATCATCAGTATGAATGTTTGCATGAATAAGAATGACTGGTTTCATTGTAAAGTATCTTTGAGTGACCTGATGTTATTTCATATAAAAATGTATAACTAAGATTGCTTAATTAATTACATTGCATCCCTTAAATTAGTAAGTTCTATGATCGCAAAATAAATTTTGAAATCACATATTAGAAAAACTTACATATATAAATAATAATTTTCATGATTGTTATAATATATGTATCTTTATTATTGCTGGTCTAAAGCAGAAGATTAAAGAAGGAAAAAACGTATAATTGCAAGGGAGAAACAAATACTTAGAAGTTACAGATATTGTATTTGAAAACTAGGGTAAGTTGTTCAATTCTAAATTTCTGTTTCAAGCTGACCTTACTCAGCAAGCCCTCAGTCAGAAGTTCTGGGTTTTATGTGCACAGTAAACTCCCCAGGTATCGCAACGCACTCACCACTGGTACTCCTTGATCTTTTAATGTGCTGAAACCTGTGGTCTCCAGCAACATTAGGTGCAACAAGAGTGTACACATTAACATGTTGGGACTGGCAATAAAATCAGTGCTGGTACAGTTAAATTGGAATTCTGCTCACCTCAGCACAATGAAAACTAGGGTTGTATTTGTATATATATATATACATATATACATATATATATATATATATGTATATATGTATATATATATATATATACATATATACATATATATATATATATGTATGTATATATATATATATATACATACATATATATATATATATATATGTATATATATATATATACCTATATGTACCTGGGAATACAGCAAGAAAATGGCAACCTCAATG
>CAEGAE010056739.1:0-16143 GCA_903067095.1 Girardinus metallicus
GAGTGCGGAAACATCTGATTCAGCCGGTTTGTTGTTGTTGCTCTTGTAGAGCAGATCCAGTGTTTCCAGGTACTGACCGAAGAGCTCCTCTTTCTTCTTTATGTTTGGTATATCAGACGCCACATAGCTAGACAGTTGTTCAGCCACTAATGCATCTCTGATCTCTTTAACCATCATCAAATCAGAGTTGGTGTTTTCAGTCAAAATACGATACAGGAGCGAGGACATTTCTTGACTTTCTCCCCTGGTGTTGCTCCTCTGATATTGCCTCAAGTGCATAAGAAACAACGTTAGAAAAGTTGCAGATGCATCTGCAATATTTTCCATGAAGGACAGAAGGTTACGTGTTAGAATTAGCAATTGTAAAGGCTCTGACAGATGACTGAAGCAGACAACCATCTGAGCAGACCCTGGTGATCCTTGTCTAGCTGTATGTCCAAGGCCCTGAGCCTCCACACGGGAATTATCAGGCAGAAAAGTTTGCACAACGAACAAACCCCCAGCTGACTTTACTGAGTCAGAAACCTGAAGGTCTGTTCCACGAGCAGCCAGGTTTGTTGCTATGATGACATCTCCTGCACCCAACTTCTTTGTAAAGACAACACTGTTGTCCTTGTTGTTTTTGATGTAAATCATTGTGCTTGAGACTCTACCACTAAAAATTTGGTACAGTAACTTTGCTAGCTTGATGGATTCACAAATCACTAGCACAGCTCTTGGAGACCTGTATGGTGTAGGCTTGATTTGATCAAACACAACTTCACAGATTTTCTCGATCCATCTTCTTTCATCCTTCATTATAACTCCTTGAACCTCAAACAGCTTTGTGCGCTTATATGAAGGGATTTGGCAAGTCTTTATGCCCTGACATGTTTTCCTAAAGCTCTCAATCTCTGCTTGTTCTCCAAGAGTCCCAGACAGTCCGTACATCTGACTTTTGTACTTTTGAAGCAAACCAGCGTTGGACATGAAATTGGTGATGAGGGTCATATCACTTAATTTCGTCTGATGTTTCATCTCAAGGAACTGCTGTAGACCATCACACCATTTTAAGCTGTTTCCAACCACATCTGTGCAGCTGTAGTCCACAGGTACAATTATATCACCTTCAAAGATATATTCATGATCCTTTTCCATGCTTTGTGCATGGAATGCATTTTTTATCCAGACCTTTAGTTTAGATTCTACAAGATCTGAAAGGAAACCTGGGATGTAGCAGCTTCCTTCAGACTTGTTCAGCTCACGTGGTGTGAAATGCAGAAAACGTCTTACTTCCTCTTCTGCAGCTCTCAGTACACTGTCTGTATCAGGATACACGTATTGACAGAAGCCACCATTCAAAAGCAGAGACACTCGTCTCTGACCACTTCCTCTTGATGACCTGTTCAGTTCTTGTACAGATCCATCTGTGTTGAGGTTGTGTAGAGCAAACTGACATGATGGGAATCTGGTCTCCACTGTCCTAAAGAACTCGACCAGCTTATCGGCTGCAACATTTGCAGTTGTTGCAATTTTCTCATCTAAAAGACTTGGTTTCCTCTGTATTTCCATGACTGTGCCATTGGCCAGTACACCTGTGTCCTCGGCCATTTGAAGAACAGTCAACTCATCCAATTCTTCCTGCTTGATCTGTTCTAGTACAACTTGGTGAAAGGGGTATTTTCGCCCAACAATGTGACCTGACCCTAATTTGCTGTACTGGTTAGCAGTGGCCCATATTAATGCCAGAAGAGGGTTGAGATGCTGAAGAGCAGGCATGTCACTGCTTAAGTAGACAACATGATGGCCTTTGTCCAGCATCAAGGAATCCACCTCATCCACAACTGCACACTGGAATGTCCTCTGGCCAAATATATCCTTCCTAAGAACATGTTGTTTCAGCCAGTCTCTAGTGAACTGCTCTGCAGTACCATAAACAATCTGGCTCTCATAGCACTTTTTTGAGTCTTCGTCTTGCTTGTTGATGTTGCAGTCCACACTGATCTTTAATAGGTCATAGAATTTCTTCCATTCTCTCATGTCTCTCTCAGCTAGAACAGATGAACTTGACATGATGTCGACTTTTTCTCCTCTCAGAGCTCGAAAGGCAGCAAACATGGCCACAATGCAGGACTTCCCCTCTCCAGTGCCAACCTGAATGAGGCGTCCCGATTTGGAAGGAGCCATGAGACACCAGCTCACCATCTGGGTCAGCCGTGGTCTGAAGTGAGTTTTTTCTGCTGCCTGGCAAAGAGTCAGCAAGACTTTTCTCAGGCCAGTCAGCTGTGATCCTGAACTGCGGGACCTAAGAGCGGCTTGAACTGATGACACAATATCTCTGACCTCGGCCAACAGCTCATCATTAACTTGGTTAAAGTCTCCACCTCGGATTTCTTCAATAATCTCATCCAGTGTTTTGTCTTCATCATCTCCCAAACACGCCTTGAGCGCTTCATTGGTCACTGCCGTGTCTCTGACCAACTCCAGAAGGCTTCTTCCTGATTTAGATCTCCAGGTGGGTGTGATGTAGTTAACTTGAATGCATTGCAACATTTGGAGCAACCATGTGAGGAGAAGTGATCTGTCATTTCTACACACCGACTCAAATCTCTGTAGAAGGGCATCAAACAATTCACTGACGTCGTCAGGTCTCCATTTAATACTCCTGACCAGTCCTTGCAGCAGCTTGATGAGACCCTTTTCATTTTCATTTGGAGTGAATAAACGGGGAGTAAGGAAAGAAGTTACAACTCGATGAATCACTCTGGGATCCATTTTCTTGCTGGCTAAAACAGAAGAAAGTAAATAGCTTAGAGAGTGTTTTATAAGAGTTTTTTATAGAAACATTTTTAACAGAGACACATGTAACAGCATTTAACAATGTCTAACAATTTGCTATAGCTGCAATGAACACCATGCTAAACATTCATAACATTTAGCTAAGTAAAAGCTCTGGATTATATTTACACAAAGCTATTTCCAGTAGTGCTGGATTACAAAATAAATTTTAAGAGCAGTGGACTCACCTGGTACAATAACGACAAAACAAGCAGCCGATGTATCACCCTGTGATCATATTTGTCTTTTTAACTTGGATGCTGCTTCAATCTTGCTGTGTTTACATTAGCACAACCCCCCGGGGGCTTCCGGCTGTTTACTTCATCTAGCTTAGCATTTGCATGTAATGACAGAACTGCACTGACATCCACATGCTGCATACCCTGCGTGTAGAAATTATTATAGCTCATGTTAGTAAAACATTCTTTATGGCTCTGTGCTGTGACGGAGACACTATTTCTACTTCAATGATGATGACTTGAAGTTTGGAAAGTTATAATTAAAGCAAAAACATAACTTTTCTTTTCCCTTTACTGACCCTCAGAAACTAATAGAGTTAAGATCTTATTGACATGCTGACTCACCCGATTACCGTCCTCTTAAGTCCCCGTCAGAGTCGTATATTTATTTCCAACTGAATTGCCGACGTGGAAGCAAGCTTCCTCCTGCTGTGAGAAGTCTTACTTATCCTTTTAATACTTTTGTGTTGGTTTCACTTTTACTTTTCGCCGCCCAGAGGGAGTTCCCAGGTTTTAGCTTCACTTACTCTAAACAAAGTGACTTATTGTACATGCAGACAGCACAAATGATGATCAGTCGTTGTGATATACACAGGTGATGATTTGTACCTGTCTGCTGTTTTCCATAGCAATGTAGAGAATTGCATCATTTCATAAAATGTATACTTATACTTTTATACATCAAGGGGTGGCTTTGCAATTAGACCACTGCATGTTATTGTGATTTCCCAGTTCAAGAACCAGAGGTCCGACTTTAATTTTTAGACCCTGCTGGCTTCAAATGCTCAATAATCACTTATAATGGTGGTAAAGCGTAATTTCCAGCACAGTTAAACTTTTAAAAGTTTCTGGCAGAAGGTTAGAGGTCCGAATGAGTTGCTCACACACCAGCAGAGAGCTTACCTTCACCATCATACTCCATGAAGTGACAGCAAATCGATGTAACACTTTTAGTGGCAGATGGCAACACAAACTTTTAGTCCATGGATGGACCTTTTTGTTTTTTATTTCCTTTCACAGCTGAATTATACAGGTTAACTGTCACGCCATGTGGAAAAAGTCATGAAATTGTTTGTTACGGTCCAATTTTTACTTCACAAAACCCAGCTGGTTTTATAGGCCTGTGTACACACTTGTACACACACTCTTTTAGGTAGTTTTCAAATGTTGACCAGTCACTGTTTAGTTCATCTGAAATTTTCACTCAGTCCAGCAGAATTTAGCTTGGACACTTTCAAGTCAGCCCAACTTTAATATAAGTTCTTTTTAATCCAAAAGTTTTTTTTTGTTTTTTTTTTATTATTTTCTAAATGTTACGATTAAAATCCGTCAGAATTGAAACAATTAAAATACCTCAAACGTATATATTTGAAGCACGTTTTAACTGTCCCTCCAAGCGTTTGGAGGGACAGTTAAAAAAGTGAGGAAAGAGTGTAACCTTAGATGACTTTTCTTTTTTCGGTTGAAATCGGGCTATACTGACAACTTAAAACATACTCATAAATGCAGCTGAGCTGACTATCGGCCTCATTTTACCCTAAAGCATGCTTTCAGTTTTGCTGGGTTAGACTGGTTCTCGAGTTACACTCAGAAAAGCCCCAGTGCGTTTTGTTTGGCAAGTGTCTTCGACGTGTGCTAACAAGCTTGTTATTTGTGAGGTAGCTAAAATGAAATACTCTGTCAAACAACAAATGCTCGATTTATTCTGTTTCACTCTTGGTGGGAGATTTTGTTCATCACTGAGCTAAAACTATAGGCTTTTCTCTCATGCAATCGGAACATCTACAATCTTAAAATGACCCAAAACGGGGTCAAATTAGACGAACCCCAAGATGGAAATACAGAAAAATACAGAAAAACAGGAAAAGCCAGAGCAGATGCTGCCTGACGAAAGAAATGACATCCTCAGCCAGGATCAAAACTACCCCAGTCACATGAGCGACCAAATGTAACAATCACTGAGGGAAGTGGAACTAAAATCTAAATGTTCAATTTCACCTAATGTTTATTTCACTTTGGATTTTGCCAAAGCATACAAAGAGTATGTAGTTCTCTTTCTCTTCTGTGAAAATAGTCCAATGGAAGGAATCACGGTGAACCCACAGCTGGGTCACTGATGCACGTGGCTAAAAGGTCGATGCCCATGTGCTCAGATCCAAAACTCCCTAAAATTACAGAAGAATTGAATGTTTTGTTCTGACAGAAAGGTGTTTGGTTACATGCTGTTTTATGGTTTTTATGGTTTCTTATTCATGAGTCCGCACAGTTTCAGACCAGTTTGGGTGCCAATGTTGACCACTACCTAAAAAACCCAACAATGGGCAGGTGAACATCAGAACTGGGCCATGGCGCAATGGAATAGGGTGACGTGGTGTAGAAAGTTTGATATTCTTCAACGTCACGTGGATGCCCAGGTGAGTCTGTGTTTCTTACCACAAGAACACGCTTTACATCAAGACGTGAAGAAGGCAAACAGATGGAAGCAGTCGTATGATTTAGGCAAAGTTCTACCGGGACGCTTTAGGTCACTAGGTGCTCCCTGCCTGAACGCCACACTTTGTTATGCCTGATCAGTGAATCTTCAGAGCACTACCTTTAAACCTAGCTTGTGTAAACATAGGTCAAATTATGTTCTTGATTGTTTAAAGTCATTTATAACTTGACTTTAAACTCTTTCAACACAAAATGTAATAATATTTGTCAATGATGTGAAGCATTTTTAAGATGAATTCATACATTTTCAAACAAGAGGCTGTTTGAAACTAGAGCCACCACGATCAACAGGGCACTGAGTCAGCCTGTAGCCACGATCCAGTCTTTAGTATTTCATTGGTGGTAATCAGGATAGACGAAGCATCAAAAATGTGAAACAATGACTTGACAATTGCAGCACCGTGCTTTGCCTGTGCGACTCCAAACGTAGACTTCCAGGAATTTATGCTGTTCTTCTTCTGGGGTTTTTCCACATGACATAAAATCACCAGGTCAAGCTTGGCAAACATCTCAGCATGTCCTGGCAAATTAGGTTTTCCCCAGAAGGAATAAGTGGTTTTAACATGGGGTTTAGTTCTGTTTTCTTGGCCGTTTGCTTACGTGATATACCAAAACAGAAATTTGTTTGTTGCTTTTTTTAGGGCCCCTTATTTCAAAATTAGGATTGCAGAATACATAAACACCTCTATGTCATTGTGAACAATCAGAATCGACCAGAAGCATCAGCAAATAGTGACTCAAATTCTTTGACTTTGTGAAGAAACAAAACCGGTGATGGTTACAAAACCGTCTCCGTCTACAGCAGCAAAGCAATGAAAATGAACACAGTGCCACCATGTGGACATCATCAATATCTCTATTTTGCACAATTGGAAATGTCGATTAGTTTGTCCTGGAACAGTAACAGTCGTGATTCAGCGGTTGTTTGTCCAAGTACCATATGTGGCACTTGGGCTGCCATTAGTGGTACGTCCAGCCAAGATTTGTCTTAATTATTAACAAGAAAAATTAATAACTGTGGTGATTGACACCAATAGCTAAAATGTTGTTTTTGTTCAAACAAATTAATCTTTGCTGTAAGAAGGAAGTGCTGGAAAAAAACTAAAAGAAAATAGTTGAGAAAATTTCAACAACTCCCATAATCTTTAAACACCACGGTTTTTTTTCAACAATCATAACCACTGTGTGTATGTATGATGACAAAATCATAAATAAAAATCAGTCAACAAAAGGAAATCATCTACATGACAGTAAATAGATGATGGCATCCTAAAATACAGGACAACTAGATGTGCAGTCTGTGTATTACATAAAATGTTCCCTTTTGTAATAAAGAAATTTGTCTTTTCTGGTCAGACTATGTTATTGACTTTAATTGATCAAGCAGACGAATTTTGCATGCACATATGGTGTAACATTGAAAATAAATATGTTTTTTTTTACTGTGGCTATTACAAAATGGTCTACGCAAAGGCAGACATACTGGACATTCAGGTCAAAGTTGGTGAGAATCATTTTGTGTTTTACACTCCAAACTTCTGTGAACTTTGCTGGAATGTTGTTTCCCATCATTCCTGTTGTTTGAAAAAAAAAAAAAAAAAAAAAAAAAAACGTCAATAAGGTGGTGTTTGGAAAACGTGATACTTCCTGCGGCGGTGCTTGTTATATATATACATAAAAAAGGTTTGTGAACCAGTAAATACAGAATATGTCTGGTAGCAAAAGGTTTTTAGATACATTTCACCATAACCCACATCTTCTGCTATGTTTCCAGTTGTAAGAGTTTGAGTGGCTCAAAGTTGCCCAGAGACTAGAAACAAAATAAAATGTTTCTCTTGACGTAGAGTTGGGAAATCTCCTGCGTCATTGTTAGTTAGCGCAACTTCATAAGCTTCTAAAGGTTTGCGAGGAGCCGTGAGAACTACAATTCAAGCAGTGACATCATCTGTCAGCTGCGAGGGTCAGGAAAAAAAACACCCGGAACCCTCCACCCGGTTCGGCGCGGAGAGGACGACCGGTCTGTCCGCCTCGAGGCGACTGCGCTTCGGATGAAAGGTAAACCGCAGCGGACTGCAGTCAGCCTGCAGCAGCATTGAAACCGGAAACAGCCCAGATCTGTATTTCAAAATAATGTACTATCTGTACGAATACTTTCTGTTCCTTTTTTTTTTTTTTTACCTGTACTTACGCAAAAGTGGTGGTGTTTGAAAAAAAAAAAACAACAACTTGTATTTATTTGGGTCTTAACATAAAAAGTAACATATTTAATTTCACTAAATGCTTTTCGTTTAGTGCATGTGGCTTCTTAAGCAGATTTGTGGCCTCACTCGTAAGTGAAAGTGCTGCCTTAAACTTATTTGTGTTACCTTAACAAATGCTTTTGCATATATGATTTTTGCTGGGCAAGACAACAGGAGGGACCCAAATATTGAATTATTATTATTACCATTATTATTACAAGTGCATGTTTGTAGGCATTGGATTTGTATAAATCTCATAAGCCTAAAACAGGTTAGTTGTAACAATATTTTTGGATTTTTATGAACTCAACAATACTGAAATATCTAAAAATTATGAAGTTATAGTACTTTTTTTTTCTTACATGTATCCACCAGCTAGGGGTTGTGCAACCACCCATGCATTAATACCTGTTCATGTATAGACCTGAATATTAACATACTGTAAGCTGCAATAGTATTTTTTCTTCTATGGATAGGGCACATAAACTGGCTCCATCCAGAATCGGCACCTAAAAAGTATCCATTACAATTTTAATGTGTTTCAGTTATGAGAAACCATACACATTGTTTGGAGCCAAATTCAACCGCTAAATATTTGGGACTTCACATTGAACCTTGACAGTTCATTAACAAAGCTGATTTGCGTTAGCCAAATATCTTCTCAACAATGCCTCTTGTTTCATAATTTGTGAATGTAATAAATTGTGATTTGCGGTAAAAGTTCACGTTTTATTCCGTCGTGCTTTTCAGCAAAACAAACATAGTTTACAGTTGGTAAATATATTTTGAGCTACTTGCTCCTTCCTGTTAAAACGAAACAGCATTTTTAGGCAGAGGAAATTTCACTTTCACTTTATTTTGGTACATTTTCTACATTAAACACAGGAAAGAAACAAACAAACAAACAAAAAAAAATCAAAGAACAACAATAAAAAAAACCATAATTTACCAAAAAAGGAATAGGCTGAAGCCAAGCTCATTCTTGCCTACCCTATTTTATACCAAGCAACCTGCCAAGATATCTTCACTATACATATATAAATCTACATAACAGCGTAAGATTTTTTATCATTTTACATTTTAAAGCTCTTTTAAAGCTCACCAAGATTAAGGACGTAACTTAAAATCATCATTCAGTTCATTCCACAGTTTCACACCAACAGCTGAAACACATCTGGACTTTATCTGGCTCTCCTCTTTTGCACATTCAAATATAAACAGACCTCGCAAATTATATTTGATATTTGGTCTTCTTTTCCTTTTATCCAGATTCGTTTTTGCGGCATTGTATAACAAGCAGCGATTGTCTCACTGTCCAGCACAATCCCTTTGGTGCTGAAGAAGTTGATGACTTGCTGCTCAAGAGAAAGTAGTTCGTCTGGTGATGCGTCTTTCCCCTTTACTGTCTTCTGCTGTTGTCCTCGCGTACGTGCGGTGTGTTGTTGTGAGTCCAGACATCACCACGTCCTCCTTTCTTGCAAACTGTTCCAGGTCCTCCGCTCTTTTTTCCAACTCTCCTATCTTCTCATCCTTTTCTTTGAGAACTGGCTTTCAGTTGTTGAATTTCTCCAATCAAACGCATCAGACGTGCTTGTTGCTTCACCACCTCACTCGGTTCTTCTGACGTGACATTCAGTGACAGCCTGAGTTCTTCCATATCTTCTTTTTTGTTAAACTTGGAGCCATTTTGCTACTTGTCAGCCGCTGAGAATCCTGGTAGTTGACCTGGTTGTTCCAAGCACATGTAGTAAAAAGTGCTTAAAGGCAGAAATGATCCTATAAGACCAAACATTAGTTGAATATCAAAGTGCAAAGCTTCAACATTTGCTTGGATGTTGAGCTATATTTGAGATATTCAATACATTTTCACGTAATTGCAGGCAAGAGCCACACACTCCGTCCTAGCCAGCGGCCATGACCCGTTCGCTCTGTAAAACCCGCAGAAGAATAATTTTATTTTGAAAAATCCAACAACCGGAAGTTTAACTGCCTTGTACATCCACCTTGCAGCAGGTGCTTCCAGCAGAGAGGTAATTACAAAGCACAGCGGTGTGGACACGGTGAAGGCAGTGATGAGCTTTATTACGAGAGAATTCAGTTTTTTCGTGGAATAACGCACAACTGTGGGAAAATATTCTGCTCTGGGATAAAACATATTGTGTTAAAATAAGTTCAGGAAGGACATGAGAGGAGAAACGGTTGTGGTAAGTTTTTTTTGTTTGTTTTGTTTTGTTTATTTATTTATTTTTTTTTATAAAATACTTTTGGAAAAAGAGAAAAAAAAGGCTGTGTAAGTTTAGTTTTTTAGGAAAGCAGGCATTTTCACTGACGTTTAATTTGTAATTGTTGTGCTTTTTTTGTTTTATTTTTTACAAAAAAAAAAAAAAAAAAAAAAAAGGAAACTGGCGTTGAAGTGGTTGAACATGGAGGAGCAGCAGCACTAACTTCACTCGGCAGGCGACCTGTGAGTCTGCAACAAATATGGTTTTATGTGTAAAATATTTGTTGGTTCTAAAGTATGACATTCAGTAATTCCACCGTTTTCTAAAATATTGTATTTTACCTTCATCATATTTTGGAAAACATGATACACCTAAAACATAAATTTTCAGATGCTGATTTTATTTTTATTTGTTTTTTTTTTTTCCCCTTGCACTAGTAGCATTCTAAGATCACTGTCTGTATCATTTCTCCTGACAAACAAACTGTACTGCCAAACCCAGACTGTCATGGCAACCGTTTGTGAATTCCTTCTGCATTGTTTTCTCTTCTAATCTCTGACATCAGCAATGAAAGCAAGTACGCCTGTAAAAATGGCAGGTGCAATGAATATCAAAGTTTCTGAATGACTGTACTTATGAACGGATGTCTCATTTGTTTGCGTAGACCAGAGTTGTCCATGTTGTAGAATATTATGTTTTTGGCTCGTGGGATTCAAGTCTTCTCCACATATGAATAAGTAGGTTGTAAAACGATATTTGCATTTCCAAACTTTCTCTATCTTGTTGTCTAAATTTTCGTCCATTCATCCATATACCCATCCATCAGTGTGGTGCCGTCCAACTGGTTGTTCCTTCTATAAATTCTTCGTCCGTTGATTAGCCCTTCATTCATCCATTAGTTCATTGTCTATCCTTCCATTCTTCCCTTCCTACCTTTCCTTTATGACAGATTGAAGTTACAGACTCGGCGTTGCAGAAATGTCACCAGTCAATTCACTGTGAACTTTATTTGATTTATACTTTTAAATTCCCCTGTAAATATGCTAAAGACGACAACAGCGATTCAGCGTAAGACGCTTGAATGCCGTCTTCTGTATACAAAAGTTTGGGCTTTTGCAGTTTCAGTTCTGCAGTCTAGTTTTTCAGGTTCTTGTTGGTCGCTTTGTTTTTAGCATTGTTCCCATTCTGCTTTGGAGCACGCCAAGTCACAAGCCGGTTGAACTACGTTCGGAAACGAACATTTATATGCCCGGTGACTCTCGTGAAAAATCATCAGCAAAAGTTTAAATTAGTCATTTAAAAATCCTACAATCAGATTTACTTTTTTTTTTTTTGATACTTTTATCTGTACTCCTCTTCATTGTTTGTAGGTGGGAAAACTTGGAAAAACTGGCAGTGTATCAAATACTTATTTTGTCCTCTTTGTTGAGATTTGTGTTTGCAAGTTGAATCCTAAAAGGAACCAACTGGTTCATCCTTACCATAGTTAAAAATGTCTGATTGAATCATAAATGGATGCATTATCAGTGAAGCAATGGTTTGTCTCTGCAGAGTGTTGCGACTCTACAAAATATGCTGAAAATGGCTTCTCGTGACCCCCCTAGTCATCACTACAGTGTAAGTGGTTGCACAAATATATACAGTCAAAACTGGAAGTGCTTCCAATTGGACTGAGGGGCATGCAAACTTTGTCGACTTTTTTTCCTTTTTTCTAAGAGTAGAAACTTAAAAACTGAAAAACATTTCAGCTTCTGTAGATTTAAGCAGCAATTAGCAGCAAAGTTTTCTCTTTATTTAATCTTGAGCCAAGAGGATTAATGTCTCCAGGGAGATCAGAATCAGTCTCCATTGCTTTGGAAGTGGTAGGTTTGCATGGTAGGTTTGTGCTCAGAAAGCGTGAAAACCTGAGAGCTGCATTTCAACATTTTTAGGTCAAAGGTCAAATGTTATTATGAATTACAAAACCTTTACAAGGAGTGAACGTTATTGAGCTGATGATTTGGGCTTGGTTTGTACGGTAAGAGGAGGTGGAATAGGATTTATTATTTTTCTTTAAAGTAGTCGAGGTGGTGTGAGTTACAGCTGACATCTCAAGTAAACTGAAATGCCTTAGTTTCAAGAAAAATCCTCATTTAAGTGCCCAGAAATAAACTTTTTTTTTTTTTTTGTGGTGTTAAACTAAAATGTCTTTTTCTTCTTGAAGCCAAACAGGTGCTTGAATAATGCTAGGAACTCAGTTTGTCTAGCTAAGAACAAAAGTATACAAAAGAAAGAAAAAGACAACATCATTACAGAAAGTAATACTTAAAACTAAATTAATCCTCCAACTAGATGGTAAAACACTAGTAGTCACATGCTGGGATTTGGAGACGGCTACTTATTCAAAATGTTGACCGACGTCATGTGTTATGAACCAACTGTTTAATTGTTTTTCTGAATAGTTTATAAGTGGTAAGAGCTCTGATTGAAAGACAGAGTTATAACAGAGTTATAACTGGATTCAGAACTTTCTTCTTGTGACTCTGAGGTTATTTAAGACAACTTTGTGGAAGTGTTGAATTCATGCGTCTGAAATTAAAATAATTAAAAAGAACTGTAACATGCCTATCACAGGTCTTAAATTTGGTTGGTAACTAGCTGCTAATACACCCTTATTAGCTAGTTGGCTAATTTTGTTATTTGTCTACCCTCGGTAAATACAAATGTGTCACCAAATGGCTGGAGGATGTTTGTTTTTTTTTTTACCAATGGCTCACTTTTGTTGCCATCCCTTACAAGCTAGCTCCCCCAATCATTCTCTTTATTCATAGCTTGTTTGGGTTTTTTTTCTGTCTTAAATTTGACTTGCTGAAACCTGCAGATACCTTGATAGCTTTTCTCTCTGGGGTGTTATTTCCTTTGACTATCAAAGGATGTCAACAATTCAGAAGCTACTATGGAAATTTTTAGAGTAGTCAAGCAGGAAGAAGTTTTAAAGAAAGAAATGGCCTCCATCAGGTGCTACATTCCACATTTTCGTCACGCAAGAAAAGCAGCATGCATGACTTTCCATTCTTCCCACCCATGGGCGCTTGTTGATGTCTGTGACTTTTGCTCCACAGGGAGGTGAGTGGCCAGATATGGACAGCCAGCACTTTGAACAGGTGAGAAGAAAAAAAGTTAATCCCTGGATGTGCTTATCCTTGATGATATTGCAGTTTAAGCGTTTTAAGTAGCTGTTTTAGATCAATATAATGGCTGAGGATAACGACCTCGGATGGAACTGGTCGATTTGTACTCCGGTTTTGTTTTGCATTCTACCTAGAAGGTTTTTGTCTTTAAAGCTTCAGTTGTAGGTGTGTCTCTGTCACATTGTTGTCTGACTAGAAAGTTCTGTTCAGTAACATCATCCATGTTGTGATTACGTGCAAAATGACTAGACACTTAAATCAGCATGGCATTCGTTCCTGTCATGGTTTAAATTGATGATTCATAATGTAAAAGCAGAACTCATAGTTTTTGTCATTTTTCAGAATGGAGTCCAAGAAGACTTTCCGTCAAGCCTTCAGGTTTGTTTTTGAATGACTGTTTCTCGTAGCTGTGCAGTTTAACTAGATTTTATCTATTTAATATTCAATTCTTGTTACTTAAAATAGAACGGCGACTCTGCAGATTTGATCAGGGCGAACCCTTTTTATGCATATTGCAAGGTATGTATGTTACAGATCTCTGCCTATTGACGACATTGACTTTTACTGAGCACATCCCAAATGAAGTCGTGTTCTGCCGCTAGGAATCGACCAGCAACACTAATGGAACAGAGGCGTCAGTACAAGCAGACGATCCCATCTCTGTACCCACTATGAAATTCCTAAGCTCACCTCAGGAACCTGGTTATGGAATTAAGGCCACGGAAAACGAAGCTAAGCTGTCTGAACATCTTGACGTGCTTCAGCGGTACGACCCTAAAGACGAGCTCTTCCGACCGTCCTCTCTGAGGGTCAACACCACCGCCAATGGGGATTTTCATGATTTGGTTCAAACGCAAAAGTTCTCTAAACGTACACAGAGAAATGGCTCAGACATTGTCACAGATGACGTGAATTCTTTGTTTGGCTCCTCTAACAAAGTCGTGGCACCAAATCCATTTTCTAAAACTTTGGCCTCAGAAGCAAATGTCTTTTCAAGGAACAGTGAGGAACTCTTCCATGCGAACGACACCCAAGACAATACCCCCAGCACCGACAATGACAATTCTTTTAAGGAAGGCTTTGACGTATTTTCATCGCCTACAAATCCTGTGGATCCATTCCCAAGTCCTCTCCCAAGAAATTTATTCAATGTCCCCAGTTTGAATGATCCTTTTGGTCCAACTCCCTCCAAGATAATGTCCTCTACACCTTTAACCAATCACCCATCTGAGTTGAAGTTAGACACACCGGTGTCAACAGGTTTAGTAAAGAAAAGTCCACCAAAAGTTCCTCCAGTTGTTCCACGAAAGCCTCCAAGCAAACCAAGAGATCTTTTGACGACGCCTCAGGGAAGCAAAGAGGAATTTCTTGAGCCGACCTCCTTCAGCCAGGCCAGCAGTCTGTCCTCCTCGCCCAGCATTTCTCCAGCTGATATGACTCACGTATGTAACTCTTATTTCAAACGACAAGACTAAACACTTTAAGGCTTCTATAAAGTCATTCCATACGTTGTGCAGGTGCAAACTTTCAAACGGCCACCAAGACCCCTTCCTCGAACTCGACGTCCCAAAGCAGAGAAACCACCAACACCAGAGAGGCCTCCACTCCCAGCATATTCTGTAAGCCTTAAAAACGCAGATGATTTTCTGATGTTTTGTGTTGAACTCCATCAGTGAGGACACTTGTGATTGTATAAACTCCTTCTCTCCTCTAAACTCTTAGACTAAACTGGAAGCAGAAGTACCTGAAGCACACACTGCTGAGCCAGAACTGCCAAAACCTCCACTTAAACCATTCCTCAAACCTCTTCCTAAACAAGTCCTCCCCCACAAACCAAAGAAACCGGTATGAAGTGTGATTTGTAATGTGGTGTTCAAATGGGTTACAGACACAGAATCTGTATTTTCAGTTTTTAAATAGAGAAAGAAATCCAAGAGAAAACCAGCAATCTACATCTCTGCATATAATGTATGACTGTCTGCCTAACTCTGGGATTGTTTTTTTTTTTTTTTTCTCATAGTGAATGTAGTTTTCAGTGTATATTGTAACTTCTATCATAAACCAGTGGCAGATTTCTGAATCATGTCTGGACAACGGAAATGTAGCCATGCAAAGTTATTTTCTGCTTCTTATTGATATTTAATTTGAGCGCTCATCTCATTGTGTTTTTTTTTTTTTTACACCAGATAGAAAATTGCTCGACATGGATGTTTTATACATTTGTTTTACAGGAGAGCAAACCATTGGAACCTGAGAACTTTGCGGTGTTTGAGGACGTCCTCCTTATTGGACAGGTGATTTTCACCTAGAAAAATGTTCCCAACTGTAAAGCTGAAATTGCCAGTTTGTTAAATGTACAGGTTTTGGTCAGAATGAAAGATATGATGCTTCTTCTAGATTGAAAAACTGTAATCTCATGTTTAAAACACGTTTGATACCTGGGTTTTGGGGTCAGAGTGACGGTACAACAAAAAAAGGCAACAAATGTTAAAAGCCATATTTATTTTTAAGTGTACTGAAAAGTGTATAGTAACATTCAAAATATGCAAGAAATTCTCCACCTTGAAATGAGCAGTGTCCAAAATATCAACTAGCAAACTAAAAGTTTGATCAAGTCTAAAACAGAACGCTGGAAAACTAGAAACGGGTAGATGACTCAATGGCACCTGAAATTGAAAATGCTGAATATTTAAAAAGTTAAGCGCTCACTTGTGTGGTGAGATTAATTCGCATGCACAACAGTGTTAATCAATGGTAATTAATACTAATCAATACACCCTGGTTTCTGTATACATTGCCCTGATCATACAAGAAATTTTTTATTTCCATCTTTGTTGCTGCTGGCTGCCAGTTTTTTTCTGCTAAGGGCTAAAGTGTGAACTATCAAATCAAATCAAATCAAATTTTATTTGTATAGCACATTTCAGCAACAAGGCATTTCAAAGTGCTTTACATCATAAAC
>CAEGAE010056748.1:0-18974 GCA_903067095.1 Girardinus metallicus
TATATATATATATATATATATATATATATATATATATATATTTTTTTTTTTTTACAATAGTCCACCAGATAATGGATCCAGGTTAAAGTGCTTTGTTATAATAGTTTTTTTTTTTTGTTTTTACTACTGAAAGCCTGAAGTTTCAGACTTTCAATATTTAAAGTTTTTATGGTCCTAAAATATTTTTAGATATATATTTAGGTAAAGGGGTACCTTGCGAAAAAATGTAATTAAGAAGAAACGACAAGAAAACGAAAGTTAAAGGCACATTTTTTGCATACCTATTGTGATATCTTTATTCTTCTAGGTGTGGAAACAATTTCTGTGCCACTCACCGTTATGCCGAGACACATGACTGCTCTTATGACTACAAGACTGCTGGGCGACGGTTTCTGCAAGAGACCAACCCTCTTATCAGTGCTCCCAAGCTGCCTAAGATCTAAACCGCAGAGCCCGCCACCACTTACAGGGGACAAACAGAAGGACAACTCTGACAAACCGAGAGGGAGAAAATGTACTGCAAAAGCATTTTAAAGAGAAACACTTACACCACTGTGTGCTTTTTTTTTTTTTTTTTTGTATTTTATTTTACTCTGCCAAGGTTACTTAAAATTTTAATAAATAATCTGTATAATCAAGTGTGGAACACTCAAGAGTGGACTGAAATGGCACAGAACTAATTATCACCTCTTGACAATGTGAAAATATGTCTTTTGTATTTCTTACTTAGTTTACTCCTTTTTGTCTTTAAAATAAACTTTGCATGTATGTAGGTAGGTTTTCCTCTATATCTGCTGCACGTTTTGTTACTTTATTATTTTATTTCCCAATAGGACCGCTGTTGACTTTCTTTGACAAGTCTTAAACAGATGCACTTTAGAACTATATTTCTACATCTAACTTTACTTCTTAGTGGGGAAAGCTGTGTACATTTCTGTGCTTGTCTCTTGAAGTGTTGTTATCCAGATTTTTATATTCTGTACATCTAAATGTCTTTTCTTAACTGGGCACATAAATGCATCATTTATATATATATTTTTTCTTTTGAGAAAAAAAAAAACAAAAAAACAGTCCACCCACTTATTGATAAAATACTCTAATATTTATTAATCTACTTATTTAAATAAAGGCTGTTTTTGAAATGGTAAGTATGCAATGTATGTAAGTGTGAATGTCAGTAAAGTGTCCACTTATTGATTAAGCTGTAGTAGAATGGGGTAGGTTATGGTCTTTGTGTCTACAGTAAGGTGGCTGCCATTAAAAAAAAAAAGTTTTAATTTTATTTGTTTTTTTTTTAATTACTTCGCTGTTGCAAAAAAAAAAAAAAAAAGCTAAATGCTGGTAAAGTATCCACAGGGGTTTGATCTAATAAAGTTTCCTTCCATTTAAATTTCTGGTCTTTAGTTTCTACAACCTTCTATACTTAAACTTCAAACATAGTTTATGGTAAATCTTTCGTAAGTGGAGGAAATACTGATTTCCTCCACTTACGGAAAGCTCTATAAATTCTTTTGATTTCCTTGAAGCGCTCTTAAGAATCGCCGTTTCTGTTCCTCATTACGGGCACGCTGAATTTCTTCGACCCGTGTCACTTCTCATCTTCACAAGTTTTCCATTAACAGCCAGGATGAGAAATGGTTTCTGCTTGGTGTCAGCCAGTCTTTCCACATTAAGACCCCTTTCTAGGCTGGGACCCTTGACTAGTTTCTTAGCAACAATTCAGCATACCAATAAACCTGTTAAACACTGGAACTCCCACTTTGCCAATTTAAGCCAGAGGACGTTGTCCCTGTTAATGCCGGGTCACCACTTAATGATGGGAAGCTTATGATCTTCTTACTAACTCCGGCTAATTTATGGTAAGTGGCAAGAAGTGTTTGAACCAGTAAATGTTTTGGCCTCTTTAGTAAAGAGTTACAGACTTGAAGACTTTTTTTTTTTTTTCCTAACACAGTTGGAGTCCTTTAAATTTGGCTGTTGTAGAATAATGTGAAACTCTTAAGAAGTTTTGTTTACATTCATAAGAACATCTTTCAATTTATATTGCCAGAAGGGCAGATGAGTACTCATCCCTCTGCATACAAAGAGAAGACTGCATACATCCAACCCTGTCAGTGAATATGAAATCATTTTGAACACCCTTATGTAAATTTAAAAAAAAAATACAGTGAGAGCACCGATTATTATTTTCTGGACGTAGTTCCTGTGCATCAGACAAGCCCTGACCGGAGACGTTTTAATCCCCACTTTCCTCCTCCATGTTGTCTGGCTTTGATCCACTGTAATTGGACCGTGCAGATCTGCCTGGGACGCTGCTTGTTTTCTCTTTGATAATAAATTCATCTTAACATGGCAAAGGACATCTTTTTTTTTATTCAAAGGAATTCAGCCTCACCCGAGTGGTTAAAGTAAATCTATTTTCAACTCTTGAGAGTTTCTTTCCAGTCATGCTGAATGTATGGAAATTCATGTTGCATTTTAAGAAAAACACGCAAACAGTGCAAATGACTCACTCAGATTCTATGAAGTTCATTTATGATTTACAATTTCCACAAATAAAGCCTTCTATGATTCGGGCTATGGTGAAGATGATTTGGTAAACATTAAAATGCCAACTCAGCTGGAAACGTGGGGAAATATGCAGCATGTCAGGAGCGTCACTGTCATGAGAGGATTGTTTTTGTTCCTGTGGCACAGGGAGCAATCAGGATACATGGCAGCTTGGTCTGAGTTTTTGATTTGGTTTGCCACTCTCTGCTTTGCACAAAAAAAGACCAGTCAAATGTCTGTCATCTGCTCTGGAATTTTCCCAGCCTGTCTTTTGCAGCTCTACCAAGTGCAGCAAAGCTACATTTTTGCAAAGACTGAAAACGGTGGTCGGTTTTCTAAACATGGCTTTCAAGTAAAAGACGTCTCACTCTGTGATGGGTATAGTGGCTACCTTTCAGAAACAGAAACATGATTGATTAGGTTCTTTAGCAGCAGTGTTAGTGATTTCCCATTTAATAATTGGACCAACAGAAAAAAATGCATTACTTAAAATTACAGAAAACAAGATTATTTTCCTTTTCATCTTTGATAATTGTAAAGTGTGATGTGCATACATCCATTCAATCCACCTCTTTGTTAAATTACCTTTCTCTTCAATTACAGCTGAAATTCTCTTGAATATGCCTCAGTGAAACTTGACATATTCGTATTTTCAGACTGGACAAGAAACCGAAGAAGTCTTGCAAAAAACATCTCAAGTTTTTTACAGCCTCCGTTTTTTCCAGGGTTTCCCTGCATTTAACTCCATCTAACTTCTTATAAAGTTTGACCAGCTTCCTTGTTTCTGATGAAAAAAAGCATTCCCACAGCATGATGCTGCCACCACTATTTTTCATAGTAGGCATGTTGTGCCTAAGGGGTTAGTTTTCTCACTCACAGAGCATTTTGTATGTATTGTCAAAGAAATGTATTTTGGTCAATAGACCAGACCAATATCTTTCACATCCATGTGTTTATTGATTGCTTCATGTGTTGTTTCAAACTATCATAAATGTAACATTTACAAAAGAGTTTTTGTAAATGTAATCATCCTTGTCATGCAAATGAGATTGTACAGCAGAGAAAATTGATGCTTGAATGTAGATACTGATATGTGAGCTGATAAACTCAGTGGGATTAGAGGAGCTCTAATCAGCATGATGAATGAATCGAGTGACATTGAAGAATATTGCTTAATGTGATGTACTTGAACTGAATTGGTTTAATGGCCTGGTTAATCTTTTAAGTAGGGGTGCACCAATTTATCAGCCAGCCAATTTCTTAATTTTGGGAGATCTGTGATCAGCTGAAACTTAGATGTGAAGCCGATCTTATCCCCCAATCTTATTTACCTCAGCAAAGATCTAAAAATTACCCACTGTCCTTTTCTGCTCTCCTGTGAGAGAATTTTAACTGATGGACTGGCCTGCCAGGTCATGTCTGCACATTTGCAGCTAACAATAGTCTGTTGCCAACTCAGCGATTTTCTTACTATGTACAGGCACATTTCAGACAAAAGAAATTGGTCTCTGCCAAAATCAGAATCGACAGGTCAGTTTTCTTTAAAGATCGGTTATCAGCGATCGGCCAGAAAACTGCAATCGGTGCACCTCTATTTCTATGTACTAGTTATTATTCTGAATATTCTGTAAATTGTGGTTGCAACAGCAAAATGTGTCTTTTAATACTTTTTGTACACCAAAAAGAGCCTTAAAATTTTTCACTGAAGTTTTGTTGGTGTTGTCATAATGAAGAATGGTGGCTTTAGGCGTAAACCAACACACTTCACAGACTAAAGTAATTATTCAAGAATCTGACAAAATAAGAAGCCTTTATTTCTGCTGTAACTTTTGCTTCTATCTTCTATAAATTGAAACACTTTGAAAAAAACAACAACATGGTGCTGAGCCTGTATGGATGTTAGAGTGAGAAATAAGTTGGTCAGCCTTACCAGTCTGACAGGACCAACCCGCAGGGTAAGAAAGCAGGAAATACCCACACGTGGCACATCAGAAGGGTTCCTGTCACATGATGTCACCAGCCTCACCTTTAACCTTAATATCCTGACAAACCTGGTGACCTCTTGGAATGAACTCATCTCCTTCTCCACCGTGGACTCTTAACTTGTTTGTTCTCTCCAGTGAGGCCTGTTGCCTTTGCTGGACTCTTGCTCTTACATCATCCATTCCTTCCAGATAAACACACGCCCTGGTTTAATCATTCTCAGTCATAATACATAAGAAATTTGTAAACCTTAGGGGTTAGGAGGGACGTTACTGTTGCATCTGCCTGTGAGAAGAGCTTGTTTCAGCCCGGAGAAGCCGCTTTTCTGTCGCCTGAATGTCGCAAAAGGCTGCTTCAGTGTCATGGGGAACAGCTGCTCGTCCCTTGCGTGCCTCTCTCACATTTAACACATGAGCCCTAATCCTCTGTGGCTACAGAGAGTGACAGCAAGCTGTATCTCTCGGACGCAGAGACACATGCATGACAATTTCGTGGACTCACTCCTGAGGAGCCCACTTTGTCCGGCCAGAGCACAGAGGCTCCGTTGTGCGACCCCCAGGGACCTCGCAGCAGCCAGTGCATCAGTAATAAGTCCCAGAGAAAGAGCCGTGGCTCTGCGTCAACAGAGGAGAAGTGAGCCTCTGCCAGCATGCCGCTGTCTGAGCGGGGGGCTTTCTTGGTGTGGAGTTGCAGGACATGCGGTGATTCACTTGAGCGAGGAAAAGTCGCACAATAAACAGCGGGCCATTCACGGTCTTTGTATCAGAGTTCATCAAACGATCTTCAATTAAACAGCTCTTTGTGGAGTTCATTTTTTTTTTTTGTCTGCTGTACTCTGAGCAAATTCATTTTGACAGGCGGTAAATTAGGTCTGCTACTGATCTCCTTCTCAGTCATAATACATAACAAATTTGTAAAGTTTAGGGGTTAGCTTAAGAAAGTAATCCACATTGTTTTTTTTTTCTCATGGTTCTTCATGTCACAAACAGAAACTTAAACGCGAAGACAATTATGTATGGTTTTATTAAGGAAAATCCCCGAAAAATGTGGCATGTAAAACATGGTGGTGGCAGCATCAGGCTTTGGGAATGCCTTTCTTCAGCAGGGACGGAGAAGTTGTTCTTTTCCACCGTTTCCCAACCTCACTTGCCGTGTCAGGATAGGAGACTGACTCAGTGTAAAGATTTGATTCAATCTTCATTTTAAATTTTAAATACAAAGAATCACATTAAAGCGGCACTTCTTTTTCACTACAAAGTAAGTAGACGAACAGACCAACGAACACCTATACAATGTTTTAGTCTGGGTGGGAAAATGTCTTTTTGTGAGCTCATGCTAGTGACATGAAAATCATTGTGGCAACAGTCTTTAGTCAGAGGCTTCTTTAGATTTGTTGCATGATTGACTGCTGCTGGAGATACATTCTGCCCTCTGCACCGCCAACAACATCCTGAACATAAAATACCTTTCAAACAAATTAAGGAATTGAAAATATATTTTGGTTTCATTTTATTTATTTATATAGTTTTAGAAAGTGGGACCAACAAATGTCCTCTAGATATAAAAACTGACTAGTTCCAGTGTACATTTATTTTATCTATCACTACATCCGTCTTGTTTGCCATCCTAATCTGCCTCATCATCACCCTGAGCTTCATTTCCCCCCTAAACACACACACACCCCCAACACACCCCAGTGCGGTGCGCCCTCGTGCGCCGCCTGTCCTTTAAATGTTCCTATTGCTGATTTCTTTGCGGATGTTTTCTCCGTCTCTCTTCCACTCCGTCTTCAACGCGGAAGTCAGTTACGCACCGCCTCGCACAGCTGCTCGGCGCGGACGATGAAATAAACAAATCGTCGTCACTCAGTAGCCCAACACAGCGGTGAGTCTCTTTGCGTGCGTGTGTGTGTGTGTGTTTTGTGGTTCGGAATAGGAACTGAGGCTTTGTCCAGTGACTGCGTGTCCGCTGCGCCTCTGAGCTTGATTAAATCCACCCGGAGGCGGCTGAGCTGAGCTCCGTCTGTCTGTCTGTCTGTCTGTCGGGTCGGGGATGTGATGAGTGTATCACGGCTTGTTAAGGGCGCACAGACGGTCGGTCTCCGCAGCCTGTTGTCATTAAGGTAGGAAAATTCAATTTAACAGGACTGCTCTGCAGCAGCGTCGCTCTTTGTGTCAGTTCGCATGTCTGTCCCTAATGAATTTACGAGCGGAGTTTGTTCATTAAGCGTGCGGTGGTTGAGCCACAAAGACATCTTTTTTTTTTTTTTTTTTTTTTTTTTTTTTTTTTTTCTTCTCTCTCTCTCTTGTTTTTCTGTAACCACTCGAGATCATCGAGATTTCGCTATGGTTTGTGATGGCATTGTTAAGCAGCCTGCTGTCTGTGTTTGGAGTCAATACTGTCATAGCGTAATTTTCTGTGGAAATTCATTATATGACAGAGACACGGCGGGTCTGAGCTGAGAATCAGTTGTCCTCGGTGTACTTGCTATTCACATGGACTGTTTCCCCCCTTTAATAAAAATAATTAGTAAAATATCTAATGAGCCGCACTCGCCACCCCATTGTTGTCTCATTATGAACCATAATAAAGCTCGAGGAGCGCCCTGCATAGCTACACTGTTGCTACATAATGCAGCTATTGAAAACAAAAGGCTATGAGCTGGGATTCCAGTTTAGTTTTTTTTTTTTTTTCTTTCCCCTCTGCTTGAGTCCAGTAGCGGCACAATAACAGGAAATCGGACACAATTTGACTTTCCTGAGTGGTGCATAAATGGGCGTTAGTGCTGGCTTTAAATTAATATTGCTTCTTGTTCCTGTTTACTCTCTCTTGTAGAATCGGCTTAAGAGATGCATTGGTCGTTGAGAATCCAACAGAAAATCAACCATTTGCCCCTTGGTTTGAATTTGATTTCGATCAAAAAGTGATGGATTTGATCAAATTGGCAATCTTTTTCAGTATTTGACTGATCTGAGCAAATCAACAAAAACAACAGTCAGATTCTGATCCCCTGGCTTATCTGGTTGATTGGTGGACCTGTAATAATCTTCCATAGGCCTGTCCCTTCATCTCACACAGCTTGTGCTCTCTGTACTGCATATTCATGTTGCATTAAGCATTTTTGAAGCGCTGTTGTACTGTAAAGCTATGTGCTCTCACTTCCTTTTTGTACATTACTATTGCATGCATTCACTTTGCTGCTTGTGGTGCAAACCTTTTCTTTTTTTTTTTTTCCCTTTTTTCTTCTATCAAAAGTGGCATACCGTGGCCTGCAGCCAGAAACCGATTCCTAAAATACAGTCTGTGCTGTGATGCCGGGCTTGGCGTAGAGGGAGAACTAGCTGTGGCTGACTGTGTTTGTGTTACATCACTGTAGCCTTCAGTGACGCCTCTGCCAGTGGTGTAAAATACTGAGTGCTTCTTGCAGTTAGACGGCTCAACATCCTATTGTGTGCATGAGTTTACTCAAGCATAAGAAAAAGCTTTTTTTTTTTTTTTTTGTCTTTTATTTATTTTATTTTGTGCACCTCGTTTGGTGTGCAAAATAAAGATCAGTTGCTTTTTCATGAACATTCAAGATTTTGACATGAAAAGGCTGTTTCAACAAAAGCAATAGGCAGTTTCCTTTTTTTTTGCAGTTTGAGCCTGAAGCTTATTTTTCTACGACAAACATAATTAGGTTGGCATTTAATCTCAAAAAAGGAGATTGTGGTGTCACATTTATGAGCAACTTTTGTTTTTCTTTGTCATCTTTAAATGTGCGGATACTCAATATGGTAACAGCAACTAAACATGCTGACTATTAGATTTTTCTGGGACGGACCATCTTGGATTTTACTTGGATTACTTGTCATGGAAATCAAATGGATGGTTGTGTAACCTTACAAAGTGGGAAAAGGGTGCAGAAGTAGAATTTTTTTTAAAGAAACCATATAGGAAATCTTTTGTTAGGACTAAATAATGCACATTGATATATTCTTCTCCTGGCTCCTAACTTTTTCTTTTTTCTTTTTTTTTCTTACCCTGTTGCTTTGTCTTGACTGTGATGGTGATGATGAGATTTCACCTGTTGCGGCCATCACCGCGCCGTGATGTGGTGTCGTATATTTCAAGACGATGTGCGCCTTCGGCAGTCTCTGAAGTCATCAGTCGCTGTGACAAACCAGCTGCTGAGAGAAAAAGCGAACATAAAGCCATAGTTGAGATTCTAGGCAGGAGGGGAAGGTGGCTGTTGCTGTTAAGCTTTTCAAACCGCAAGGAAGGAATCTGCAGTCATAATGGACTGTGTCATTATCAGCTGGAAAATAAACTCGTCGTGTCTGTGTTCAAGTAACGCTTGTGAGCAAAGTAATTGCAGGGCGGTACGCATGCAGCCGCGCTCAAAAGGCAGCTTTTTGTCAATATCTGTTGGCACTGTAGAAAACAATTGTTTTTCAGGGAGAAATGTGGCTCTTTTTTTTATTTATTTATTTATTTTTTTTATATACAGTAGGAAATGGCGGATGGCTCTGACAGTCTCTGCTTTATTGTTCAGTGCAACTTCAATCAAAGTCAGTTTCACAAGAAAGCTGCAAACATTTTGACTTTCAAAATTGATTTCTAGTCTGCTCTGGTTTTTACTCTGAAGCTTTTATTGAGTTTTGGCCAGCTGATTTGAAGTTTCCCATGTTTTTTTTTTTTTTTTTACTTATCGCTAGTTTACTTTTGGTGGTTTTCTTTTTTTTTTTTCTGCGCATTTCTTGGTCCTTTTCCTTGATGTTGTTTCAAGTAAATTAACACATTAGTACTGACTGCTTTAAGTTAAATCCACCATGTCGGAACACACTCACACTTCCTCTTTCTCCTCTGCTTCAAATTCACTTCAAAATCATGAAATGGCACTATTATTGATAAATGCCTATCATAAATGCCTATCACCGTCTTTCTCTGGATGGAAGGTGTAATAATGTTACAGGTAATTGCACCACATAGCTACTGTAATGATAAAAACCATTACCAATCAAGAATATATATTTTTTTCTTATTGTGTTTGCGCTTCTATAATTAAGATTGTGAAGTTTCAGAAGCCCACCTGCAGTTTCGCAGCGTGTTAAGCTGCTCTAAACCCCTGTTGCCTCGCTCTCTGCTTCTCTCTGCTTGTTCACTTGTAAAATAATATTGACTAGATTCTCCAAGGCGACAGGGAATTGATGGAGCCAACAAGTCAGTTTTCTTGCATATCTCATTCTGCTTTGTGTGTGCTTCCTGGACGTAGTTCTTCCTGGATTCCTGGGTTTTAGTCAGTAGTCGGGATAAGAGCCAGATTTTCACTTTTAATGCTGGACACCCTGCTTTCCTTGAGTTGTTTGGATAAGCTACAGTCATGGTTTAAAAAAGAAAAAAATTATACCCTCTTAATTTTTATTACAGAAAAAAAAAAGTAAAATACCATAAACCCAATGATGCATACAAGAAATCTGTGTTTGTGGTTTTGCACACTTGAACTCAGATGTTTGTACCTGGTAAAGACAAGATTAATTTAGTTCACAAAACTGTCATGGGGTGCATTTTCTTTTTACGATTGTACTTTATAAATATTACTATCATCTGGCCGTCAAAATTGTACTACTTGCTATGCAGACTTGGTGGACCTGTTTAACATAAAGTCTGCCGTCTGATCCCAGGCTGCAACGGTAGGACCATGTCTCCTGCTCATCTTGTAGCATCAGTGTCTTGCTTGGCTGTAACATAATGACAGCCAGAGCGCTCCTCTCTTCTGGTCTGCTGTTCTCCCGTGTCTCCTCCTAGCCGGGTAAGGAATGAGAGCATCGATCCGATCTAATGAGTCCTAATCTCCAATGGATGGTGCCATACGTCCTGCAAATTAAACTTCAGAGTAACGCTAATGGTTTCGGCTAAAAACATAAGTAATGCGATGAAAGGTCAATGTTTTCACCGATATATTGTAGAGGATCTTAAGTAGCTTTGTGCGTTCCGGCTTGCAGCGTGTGCATGCTGTTGCAGGTATTTGCGCGTTGCTTGGTTGCAATAAAATTGTAAAGTGTGTGTGATAAAGGTGAAGGGATGTTGAGCTGCTACCATACGTTAGTGGAGGACAGGTGCTGGCTCAGCTGAAAAAATTATGGAGTGGCACTGCTGCAATGCAAGTACAACATTGATATCGTTAGAGCTAACATGCTCTAATGATAAAGGAAAATCTGTTGACTTTGCACAAATTTGTTCTCTAGGAAGAGAGGCAAGAAAAAAGCAGTTGACCACAAACCATGGCAGGAGGCACAAACTACATGTTGATGTTTTGGTCAGATTCGACCACATTAAACATTGTAGCCAACATGCAAAATGCTTTGTGTAGTGGACTCGCCATACTCACCATGAAACATCTTGATGGTAATGATTCATTTCAGGTAAGATGAGGAAGATGGTCAGAGTTGATAGGAAAATATCCCCATATTATTTCACTGTAAAAAAAAAGAAAATAAAACATTTATAGTTCCAATCCTGCTCGTAGTTCAACATTGCTTTGTATTTATTTGTCACGAAGCAATAAAATACATTGAAATTTGTTGTTGTTTCATGACAAAATGTGAATGTATGGTTGCAAGGTGCTGTGTGTGCTCTCTGTGTTTGAGTCTAAAGATTTATTTTAAGGATATTGTTGTTCTTGGATTGCACAGGAAACACCAAGTTGGACATTAGACATTTGAGATGTGCTTTGGTTAAAAAAAAGAGATTGCATTTCAATTACCCCTTCATTGGTATTTTTGCTGAAGTGTGCAGTGGCTGGTTGGAGAATATTTGCTGGTGGGAGGGTTTTATTTAAAAAAAAAAAAAAACTTGCTGTAAAGAAAAAAAAAAAGCAACATTTTCTTACAGCAGATCTGAAACAATGATGAAAAATTAAAGAAGATATGGTACATTTTGACAACGCATGCTAAGGAGCAGAGGCAGAAGGAGGGACTGAAAATGCCTCTGAGCAGACATGGCAGGAGTGTGAGGCAGCATCAACCCAGCTGCGTCTGCAACACCAGCCGCCTGTGAGTTACTGAAGAGGAACAACGGTTGCTTAATTAGGGTTGCTTGTTACTGTCAATGAGGTGCAAGCCATGTGTGAAAACATCTAAATAAACGCTCTTAAAATAAGAACAACAGAACTTATTTATAATAAAATTCCTAGCTCTTTTTATAAATTTTTGTTCAGATCTGCTAATGTGGAAGTTTTGAAGTAAACCTATCAGAGACATGAATGAGAACAAAAGATTTATTATTCAGCTTTTTTCTTTTTTGCTAGGCATTAAAGAATACAAAGTCCAAACTGCACATGAGGAGCTTACAATGCCGGGAATTTCTTTAATTGCAGACTTCTCTTCCTGCTTTGTGGCCTGTCATGAGGGAAGCGGTATTGACGTTTTTATTATTTGCAGAACGAGAACTTGGTTGGCCTAATCTTAGGTGTTTTGAATGTCACAAGGCTGCTTGGAAAGCCCGATGTCATCTGAGCTGCGGGTCTGCTATGGGAAGGACCTCACCTGCAATATTTCTCTCTTCTCTGTGTGACAGTGGTTCTGGAGAACACGAGCCTTGTGATGGTTAGAATCTGATTCCAGCCAGGGAACGACCTCCCTCATCGACGCAGCCCCGACCGTGGGGCTCCAGTCAGATTGACTTTCCTCACTAACTAAATAAGCAATCCGTTAAATTGAATATGGAAGCCTGTAGCCTAAAATGTTATGGTGTTCAGTCAAGAGTAATCGGCACATTGTAAAGAAAAAGTCATTGTAGGGTCAACAGGTGTTACATTGCTGACAAGTGCCGGTTACTGAATCTCAAAGCCAAACTTATTTTTAATGCTCTGTTTTTGCTGGAGTTGCAGGCATTTTAAATGTTAAATTTTTTAATAGTTTGTTACAAAAATATCTGCACAACTGCCTGGAGCCAATATATTTCAGGTAGATCATTCGATTATAATGAAATAACAGTGTTGCAGTTTTGTTGTAACTGTAACTTAATGAGCATGTATTGATTTTTTTTTTTTTTTTTTTTTTTTTTGTTACAAAGTTTCAACTGTGTTCAGTTTTGTAGCTCCTTAGAGCTATATTCACTACCATGGCTAAAGCTGAGAAACATACAGCAAAGTTTCAAGGGAAAATGGTTAGCACAGGCAGCTAAGAAAAAAAGTTAAACGTGGCCAATGTTAGTCTGACGCACAGCCATGTATCTGCATGCTCCTCCCATAAAAATGTCTCCAGAATAGCCAACTTTGACATTAATGAGCCATACTGCTTGCTCAAGTCCAATGTTGTCTATATAATCCATCCGTGTTTTTACTTGTGAGCTTAGCTGCACTACAACAATGACCAAACATTATCATTAGGGCACTACAAGCAGGCTCTGTAAGCCTGTCTTCATTTACTTTCCCACATCGTCGTGATGTTTTGCCCCAAAACAGAGCAGTTTTTTTTTGTTTTTTTTTATTGGACACCAGCAGACTCTTTTTGTGTCTGACAAAAGGATGCACTAAAAGTGAAAACTACTAAAGTAAATAATTGATACAGAATAAACATAAAATACCTGTCAAGATTAAATAAAAGAACCTTTTGGAGTATCTGGGAAGTATGTGGATAAAATACTGACTACAACGTGGAAATGACTTAATTCAGAAGGACCCTGCCTATATCGCCTGTAATTAGTTTTAACTATCGTGAACTTCCTGTTTAAGTTGTAATACTTTTGTTTTGAAGGGACAATTTCTTGTTTAACTTTCTGCACAAAGGCAGCTTAATGGCAATCAAAAGACAGGACATAAATTTCAATGGAGCTTATAAAAGAAATCTCATTAGCAGCCCTCTAGATGGACAAAAAGTTCATGTAATTAGGAGTGCCTGCACTCCTATTTACATCATAATTATGTGCATATTATCGGAGGATGCACGCAAAACCATAACTGCACCTGACCCACAAGAGCACAGCCACATCCCCAACATGTGCGTGCGGCACAAAACCGCACAAATCTAAAAGACACACAGGCCACATGCGTTTCATTTCTACTCTTTTTAGCAAAGTTTGGAGTAGATTTAAATGTTGAACCCTCCCGCAGTCTTCACGACGCTCCGGAAGAGTGCGGCAGACGTCACAGTCGGTCAGCCGGGTGACACGTTAGCTCTTCAGTTCGCAAAACCACAAAAATAAAACAATAAAAACAATACACTGGTGACCCCGCCAGAGGCACGCACACGTTAAAAAGCACTCAACCCCTCTTAGGACCGTGGGATGTTGTTGGCCAGTTGTTCATTTTTAGCTAGCTTCACTGCATAGTCGCGTTTAGCTTACAGAAAGAGCGCCAAGCCGGCAAATAAACCAAGTAAACTGACAAACAACATGTAGGTTTAAGACGGATGTGCCCAGCTCAACAGACGCACAAAGATGTGGGCTTCCTACAGGATGTTTTGGCACAAAATAAAATAAATTTTCTCCACAATTTTGTTAGTCGTAAATGGGGTTAAATAATAATAATAAAACCCAATAGCTAAAATATATTTATACTTTTTGATTTTTGTAGAATCAGATGAAGTGTCATCACTCATATTTAGTACTGTTCTTCTTTTTAAGTAAGGTATTGCTAAAAAGACTTATTACCAAAACAACTTTTAAGCCTACCTTTCTTTTGAAAAAAACATTCAAATTCATGTTCAGAAATGCTTTCGCAATCCCATAGGGAAATTGAATTGGGGTTTCTGTTGATTAATTTATGATTTATATATTTAATATTCATGGTTTTATTTTATCTTTTTCAATTTTTGTCATCCTTTTTTGTTTTGTTTTTTTAGTTGAGGCATGTTGTTTGTGCTGACAAAATGGGGAAAACTGGGTTTTGCAAAGACAAGGTCACATATAATTTTTTTTTTAACTTCCTCTGTAAAATGATCAGTCATTCATGTGCAATTTACTTGTCCGTTTGTATACAGTGCATGTATAATCAACGTTAAATGAACAAGAAAATCCCAACAGCCAAACGAGGCACTGTCATTTCATTATAAATTTCAAATGAGTTTTTATTACTAATGGCTTCTCAAGCTTATAACTATTGCTGCTGGTGTTTGCAGAGCCAGTAGCTGCTTTTGCTGCCTGTAAGTTAAATTTGCGCACATTCATCACTTAATTCTCATCATAATACATTCCAAGCAGAATGAGACACTTACAGGGGCAAAAATAAACCTTCAATCCCAGCTCTGCTTATGAAAAGAACTGCATTTCTTTGATTAATTAAATTCTTAGTCTGCTTCGGTTATTATCAGTTATATAAATTCATTCTGCTCCAGCCTTTATAAATTGCTTTCGAAATATGGTTTATTAGATTTGTGAAAACTTTCATGTTTCACATTTATGCAGCCGACTTACCACTCGGCAGTCAAAGCATTCCTGACTGGTTCTTATGTGGTTCTGTTTTATCACTTTGCAGTGGTCTACTGCAAATCTTTTCTCGTGTAGATGTTTATACGTTGAACTCTTATACTTCTGATCACTTCATTATAAGATGAGAAATATTTGGAAGTGGCTAATATGTTAAACATTTGAGCCAAAATAAATAGAAGATGTGGAGAAATGAACCCTGCAGAGTTATTGGTCCATATACCTAAAGGTGAGCAAACGAAAGAAAACCATAAACATTCCTGATGCAAACATTTTATGCTGAGGAAATTGACATTTAGGAAAACCTGAAGAGAGTTCACTGGCTGGTTCCAGTTTAGTTCAAATTCACACTTAACTAGATGTCTTTTAAGGGTCACTGTTCAGGAATTAAACCTGATATAATGTACATTTATTTTTCAACATGAAAAAAACTCTAAACTAAAAGATAATTTAGATCATATCTGAGAAAGTCCTTCTGATTGTAAGTAAAGCTTATAAAGCAATTTATAAATCACTTGTTGATGTATATTTAATGATCATTAGCATATTCATTACATTATTGCATTATATTTTCATTGGGCTTGCTGCAAGCTTTTTACTGTCTATCAGGCCTCATATAAACTTTTTTCTCAAGACAGCCAGTCCCAATAAAGCTATAGAAATCAGACCTTGCTTGTAATGCGGCCCATCAAGACTACCTCTTTAATCAGTGTCACATTAAAAGCACTGCATAAAAGTACAGTCTAATCTTAAAGAAACACTTATATAAAAAGAAAAAATCACAATATATTATTTATATAATATTTTGACTTTGCTTCATGTCTGATGGTCAAAGTGAAAAGTTAGAAATTAGTTGTCATTTTATTTCCCTACGTCCTGTCTCCGCCCCCAAATTGGGTTTCTGTAATTAATTCAATTTGTGCTTCAGTTTTAATGTCAGCTGAAAACAATTATTAGAAACAATGTAATAATCAAAAAAAGCAATTATTCTTAAAATTATTTAGTCATTTTCTGCTTTGCAAGTATAATTTTCAGTAGGACAATAAATTCAATGTGTTTTCATGGCATTTGTTATACTACAGGTTTTCTGCACAAACAAACTTATTTGGAGGAGAAGTGCATACAGAACTGGTCAGCGCAGGAAAAACAACATAAGCCTTCCGTAGTTATTGTTGAATTCAAAGTGACCATTTGTGTTTGACCAATCAAATATTCACACAAATTAAATATTCCTCACATAGAAATGTGTGCGTAGCACACTAATTGCATGGAGTACACACACAGCAGGCATCTAGATTTTATTCTGAAGATACAAGTATTGTCAGCTGCTTGGGTTGAATTAAAGAAAATATATTCCAAACAGCATAAAAGCTGTGGAAAAAGCCTCTGACAAAGAGAGCTGGTAGTGTGCTGCTTCAAGCTGGGAACCTGAGTAACCTCAGCTGGGTCGTTTGAAAGTAAGTGTCTGTTATGTTGACCGGAAACAATAGATGACCTCAGGAGACGTCTCTGATGTTCTATTCATCTGAAGATTTTTCATTAGATGCAAAAGCTTGTTCTAAAATTCCATTTATGGTAGTTCCCTTCTAAATAAAGTAAAAATGACATTCTCTGAATATTTAGATGTGAAATCCAAAGAGAAGTCCAAAACAATTGTCTGACAGCAGACTATCATGTGACTTTACCATACTGTAAATAGGAACAATGTAGTCGCTTTAAAAACAACAGTGTTTTAACAAATGTTACAGTTTGACTTCATTTGTTAGTAATGCCTTGCTAAAAAAATAAGGGATAAACAAAGTAACATGTCAGCTGTTATTTCATAAACTGAAAACTAAAAAAAACATGAAGTTAAAGTATTTTTTATTAGAGTTAATTAAAGATCAAGCCTTATTCGCTGTTGTAGTAAGTACTCAAAGCACTTAAGTACTCTTGCTTGCAGTGTTCAACAGTGTTCAGTTGTCGGAGAATAATAATGTGCAGGAAGGGCGTCCTCAAACAAAATCACAGGAAAATTCAATAGCTTTTGACCCTAGGCTACAGGAACCTTTTTTTTTTTTTTTTTAAGCAAAGGTTCCATTACAACTAATGTTTACAATCTCTTCTAATCAGAGTTCTGATTTGTCTGGACCCTTCTCCATTAGACTAACTAGCCACTACTCCGACTGTGACTCAGCTGTGTTTTGCTACTGGATCGAGTACCGGCCTCTCAGACTGTCTCGGTGCCTGGTTTCCTGACATTCAGCACACACACACACACACACACACGCACCGGTTCACTTTTGTTTTGTGCTTCTTCGTGGAGCAGTGCGGTAGGCTCCAGCTGCCCACCGGTCCATAACTCCTTCACAGAATTGGATTGTGACATGAAGCAGGGAGAAGACAGACACCAGCCAGGAGGACAGACACACTTAGCTCTTGCTGCTGAAGTCAAAACAATTTTTAAGAGTGAAAATGGGTTTTGGTTTCTACTTCAGTGGTGACTTTGTTGTTTCATTTCCTCATTCCTACACCAAAGCAGAGCCCTTTTTCTTTCACTTGAATGTTGATCAAAAAGAAAGACGGTGGTGGTTCTGAATCTGTCAAAGTGTTCATGTATTCAGCAAAAATTACTGCTTAATTATTCATTTTAATCTTTGGTTAACTTCGTCCTGTTTGGTCGTTTTTTTTACCAGCAGGAAGTGTTGTGCAAGTTTTTCAAGGAATCAAATAGGAAAGCACCAAATGAATGCCTCATCGCTTTTCAGTGAAATTTGGACATCCTACACCATAACCTCCATGACTCACTGTAACAGTGTGTTCCCTGGAAAAAAAAAAAAAAGTAATTCAGATTCATGAACACGAACTGGAAGAACAATAGATGTGAAAGTTCCAGGAAGAAATATTTTGGATTTTTGCAAGGTCATAGTTATTCAGCAGGTTATCTTTTGAGATTAGAAATGTTTGAGAAGGCTCTCATTAGGATAGATGTGTGTAGACTAATAAATAATTTTGTTTATTTTTAACAAAAGTACATTCAAGTGGAACTGCAGATACTCTGATAACCTTTCATATTTTAATAAAACGAGGGAAATTTTGCCATCTCCAGTTTTAAAGGAACTTAAAAAAGTATTCATACTAAATTATTATTTTGTCTGATAAACCAACACAAGGTTATGCATAATTATGTTCTGCAATTGTAGTTCCAGCTTTGAGTCTTGTAAGTTTTACCAATTCATCTTTTGAAAAGAAAAATCATCTTGGATTGGTAGTTTCACGATTTTGTTGCCCCTTATTCTCCATTTGATTTAGGCAGGACCCTGACTGGTACAACCTGCTGTGTCCTGAATGATCTGTTATTTGTACCTTTAGTGTCAATCTGCTGCTGAAAGGTGAATCATTCTCGAGTCTCTCAGCAGGTTTCTGCCAAGATAGCCCCATGTTTTCTCCTTCCTTCTTCTGATCAGCTTACCGGTCCCTGCAAAAGAAACAAATCCCAGAAACCTGAGGCTGCCACCACCATGTTTTTGTGTTGTAGTCACTTTTATTGGCAGAATTTGTTTTCTAGCCACATTCAGAATTTTGTTTGTAGGTCGAAAAGCTCATTTTTAAACTCACGACGAGCAGAGAACCTTCTTTTACCTTTGCTTGGTCTCCTAAATGTCTTGTGGCAAACTACAAGAGGGACTTCTGTCTCCCTACCACTTCTGTTATACTCTTTCCATTTACAGGCAATTAATTGAACAGTGCTGTGTGATATGGTCAAAAGATATGGTTTTATAACCTAATCATTATGCTGTTTGTTCACTAATGTTCCCTTTCAAAACCTCTCAGGTTTTCACAGGACAGCTTTATTTATCATTTACCTTTTATAAATGAGGTTACTTCTATCACCTGAAGAACATCTCCAGGATTAGAGGACTTGTGTCTCAGCGAGAGCTAGAGAAACTCATCCATGCGTTTATCTTTAGCCGCATCGATTACTGCAACAGCGTCTTCACAGGTCTGTCCAACAAATCAATCAAACAGCTGCAGCTGATCCAGAACGCTGCTGC
>CAEGAE010056751.1:0-26548 GCA_903067095.1 Girardinus metallicus
CAGGGAGAACATGCAAACTCCATGCAGAAAGACCCCGGGCCGGGAATCGAACCCAGAACCTTCTTGCTGCAAGGCAACAGCTCTACCAACTGCACCACTGTGCAGCCCTAGCATAATAATATAGAGTGAAAAATACCTGTGTGTGTGTAATACTGGATTTGTAATCCACAAGCATCTTTGTGTGTAACTTTGGATGGTCGTATCTGTGAAACATGATTAGTAAACCAAAACTCAATTTACTTGTAAATATGTGGTCAAATGCACCAATATGAAGAAATTAGGAATACAAAATAAAAGTACACACATTTTGTAAATATTTACAAATTCAAATCTACGCCTCAGATTTGTGCGTCAGTGGTGCGTTTAAATGCTGGTGGAAAGCTGGGACGTCTGATTTTTGCTTGGAGTCGGTTGGAAGCTGGAGTGAGTCTCAAACATCCTGGTGCATCCAGATGTGTGTAAATCAGGTTGGCCACTTATTTAATACCTGGAGATGCAGGAGAAGGTTTGGATTCGTAATCATCAGATTTGTGAGGTTGAAGTTAAAAATAATCTTTGTGTAGAAATTTAACATTTGTAGAAATTGTAATTGTGTGTAATTTTAATTAGTATTGGTCATTTCTTCATATTTGTGTATATGACCAGATATTTACAAGTAAACTGAGTTTTTTTTACTAATCATGTTTCACAGATGCAACCATCCAAAGTTACAAATCCAGCATCACACACAGGTATTTTGATTCTATTTTCTAATGACCGAAATGATTGAATAGATTCTTATTTTTTATTTACAAACCACCAGCCGTCCTTCTTGGGTTTACTAACATTTACAGAACCTCTGCGTGTTGGATCAGAACCAGGGACGGGCTGGGTCCACCTCAGGAGTTCCGGTAGAAAACAAACAGGACGAATTCAGTCATCTGATCCATTAAGTCACTAAAATCATTTTCATTCAAACAGGAAGACGGGACTTTTACTGTGAAGGGGCTGGCAGGAAATGAGCAGCTTCTTCTCTGTGAACATTAAAGATGGCGGCGGACGGTTTGCGGTGTTTCCTGCCGTAGCCTCGTTAGGATAGCTCGGGTGTGACGTCATGAACGGCTCGGTACCGGATGCCTCGTGTGAACCGGACCTTCGTGTTTGTGCTGCTGCTCGCGAGCAGCTGCGCCTTCCTGCTGTTCCAGCTCTACTACTACCGGATCTACGTCAGCAAGGTGAGGGGCGGGGCTCCCCGCGCAGGTAAGATGTGTTGGGTTAAACAGAGTCCAGGTTCGGCCTGAAGTGGGTCACAGCTGGTTCCGGTCCAGTCACGGTCCGATGCTGATCCTGGAAGGTTCCGGAGTTCCAGCTTCCGGGCCAGTGGTTCCGGTTGGTTCTGGTTCCGGTCCAGATCCTCTGCCTCGCCTCCCGCTTCTGTTTCAGGAATTTGGACCGATCAGAACAGTTCTGTTGGTTCCTGCTGGTGGAGGCAGGAACGCCTGCTGTAGTCGCTGGCCCGCAGGGGGCGCTGTTGGCTGTGGCGAGATGATAATTTACAGATGATTGATTTAAAGTAATTGTGTGGAAGGAAAAACTCAAGCTGATGCCAGTGAAATACAGGAGATGTTTTCAGAGACAAAATAATCTGTAGATCCTCAGAATATAAAGGATGATGAGAATATTTACTGTTTATATATAAGTTGATTTATCACGTCGATGTTCAGTTGAAGAAAAACCGACTTTTCTGAATCCCGTCTGTCATCCTGCAGCAACACAACCGGAACTGAAAACGAGACTCGCTGTCTTTGTTCCTCCTCGTCTGAAGGTGGCGCTGTTAGTAAATGAGGCTGCCACAATAAAAGCACAAACAGTTTCCGAGCCAATGACGGAAATCAAAACTGCTGAGGCTCTAAGGACATTTTAGGTTTATTTGTAATTTAAAGGAAATTAGATTTAGAAAAACAAACTTTTTCTCTCGACATAAATCATTTGATTTAAGATGCAGTTGGTCAGCATCCCGCCAAGAACAGCGTTCCATTCGTTATGACACAATCATTGCTAAGCTAGCGTAGCGTCACACCAAATCAACAGTTGTCTACATGCAGTACCTCGCAGACCACCAGAGGGCGCCAGCAGACCAGAGGCAGGTTGAGAACCGACCTGGAAATCTGACCCAAATGGGTCAGATTTCCAGGTTCTTTTGGTTCCTAAGCCAGAACCAAAAGGACAGGCTTAGGAGTCCTGGGATGGCCTAGTCAAAGCCCAGATCATTTTAATTTAACAAGTGAAGAACCCAAAGTTCTAACCCGGTTACAGGACTGAACACAGACCCAAACGGGGTGGCAGCAGGAAGTCCTACCTCTGTAACTGAGTCAGTCCTGGTTCTGGACTAGTTCTGGTTCTGGTGCAGAACCATAGTCGGATCTTTGCCAGAGGACTGTGAGTGAGGTTCTGGGCCCTCAGACGGGTTCGGTTCAGACAGACCTGGACTGATCATCAACCGGAACCGGACTAACGGTTCTGTGTGTTCTGCAGGAACCGGGCCTCCACCTGCTGGACCCCGCAGGTCATGTGACGTCCAGCCAGGTCCAATGGGTGAGTCAGAACTGGCGCAGACTCGGTCCAGCTACACCTGAGCCTGACCCGGTTCCTCTGTCTGCAGCAGAACCTGAAGAAGTTCTTGGCGTTGGCCCAGTTCTTCCGGCTGCCGCTGTTCCTGGCCGACAGCTCCGCGCTCGCTCTGCTTTCCCAGGATGCTTTGCGGCAGAGGGACCGGGCGATGCGTGAGCCGCACTGCAGCTTCCTGTGTGCCAACCGGCCAATCACGTCCTTCGCTCTGCCGGCCAGCCAATGGCAGCTCAGAGTGAGTTCAGGGTCCGGCTTCCTGCTGGAGAACGCGGCTTCCTGTTAATGCCTCCGTCTCTGTGCAGCCTGGCTTCCTATTGGCTGCTGAGCAGAAGGGCTTCCAGCTGCTGGAGGTGAGAGGTCGTGACCCCCGACTGGCCAGCCTGGACACCCTGTCAGGAGAAGAGATCCCGCTGCACTTCCTGTTCCGTCTCCATGGTTACATCATACATGTGGGTCCAGGTGCTGCCGGCTCTGGTTCTGGAAGGTGTCGGGCTGCTGCAGTACCTGTCCTTGTCTGCAGGTGGTGCTGCTGTACGAGCGCAGCGGGGGCTACCTGTGGCACGGCGCCCTGCGTCTCAAGGCCGCCGCCGACACGACCTTTGCCCCCTTCAGGCTGCTGGACTACGGGCGCCACGCCGGGGCCTACGATAGGTCAGCGCCTCCTGGTGAGGTCACGTTACTGTGACGTCACCTGGATGTGACATCACGTTTGTGTCGCCCTCTGCAGGCCGGAGCTGCTGCTGACGGTCGTGGACGGCCTGGACGTTCGCGTCCCGCGCAACATTTCCCGCTTCCTGGCGCAGCGGCAGGAGGCCCGGTTCCTGGAGTGCCGTTACCACGACGCCCGAAGCTTCCTGCAGGTGGGTTTGTCTGAGGTGAGCCAGGTGCGGAATCAAGTGACCTCTCTCTCTCTCTCCATTCGCAGCTCTACCCAGACGACTCGTCCGCGGCGGCGGTGGAGTTCCGGAGGAAAGCGAAGACGCTGCTGAGGCTAGCGGCGCAGACCCTGGGCCGGCTGGACGTCCCGTTCTGGATCAGCAGCGGCACCTGTCTAGGTAACTCCGGTTCCCGCCCCCACCAGAACCACTGGGCCGGCCGCATCACCTGTCCTCTGGCTCTGCCGCCCTCTGCAGGGTGGTTCCGGCAGTGCGGCGTCATCTCCTACAGCCGGGACGTCGACATCGGGATCTTCATCTCTGACTTCCGGCCCCAAATCACGGCGGCGTTCCGCGATGCCGGGATGTCACTTAAACACCAGTTCGGAAAGGTCCTGGTTCTGTTCTCAGTCCGACCCGGTCTGTTGGGTTTAGACTGAAGGGTGGTCTGCTTTTATTTTGAAGGGCAGGTGGAGGACAGTCTGGAGCTGTCCTTCCTGGGCGAGGACGTCAAACTGGACATTTTCTTCTTCTACAGAGACGGAGACGTCGTGTGGAACGGAGGAACGCAGGCGAAGAGCGGCAGGAAGTTCAAGTAAGAGTTCTACTTCCTGTGTGTCTCCATGTCCGTCTGATCCAGGGTCTCAGATCAGAACAGTTTCGTCTGTAATGTGTGCTGCCTGTGGTTCTGATCCATTTACTAAGCAGAGATTAATCATGTCAGCAGAAGTTCATATTCTGGGTGGCGCCCCCTGGTGGCGCAGGTCTCTGCCATCTTCTTCTCTGGTCTCGTTTGTCTGAACGTGTTGAATATTTCTTCTTCTTCTCCAGGTACGTCTTCCCCTCGTTCTCCCTGTGCTGGGCGGAGCTCCTAGAGATCAAAGTTCGTGTCCCGTGTGAAACGCTGGACTACGTGATGGCGAACTACGGTGCCACCTGGAGCGTCCCCGTGAAGAGCTGGGACTGGAAGTCGTCGCCTAGCAACGTGATAGAAAATGGGGTGTGGCCTATAGCGGAGTGGGCGGGGCTTATCCAGGTGTACTGAGCAGCTGCTACTTTTTGTACATCCTGTCTGTCAAACAGGGTTAATAAAACTGTTGGGGAACCAGCGCCTCCTGCTGCTCATTATTATTACAACAGGCAGGTTCCACCAATCAGGGACCGCCTCCAACTCTGACCTCATCGGACCTCCGTTCACTGAGGCGGGTTGGGCCCAGTTCTCAGAACCTTATGGGTTCCTTTTCCGGATCCCAACGAGTTCAGAACCAGGAGGTTCTGGACCTTCAACAGAACCCTCTGGTTCTGCCACACTACAAGCGTGGGTACAAGTTCTGGTACCGGCTCGGTTCTTTGACACACTGCTGCTTCTGTGCAAAAGAACCAGAACCGTCTGATTTCAAGATCCAGAAGTTTAGCTCTGAACCTGACTGAGGAAAAAGCCCGTGGATCCGGAACCAGGCCCGGTTCAGAGAGCGGTGCCGGTTCTATCCAGAAACTGAACAGATTGAAGAGCTCCAGAACCATCATAGGATCCTGCATGACCCGATGTGTAGTAACAGAACCAGACAGACACTCGGAACCACAACTTTATTTTCTGTACAATCACTTTCTCACAGCAGAACCGGAAGTGGTGTTTCTATAGGACTTCGGGTCCAGCTGACAGTTCCAGAACCGGAACCATGCACACATGTCACCCCTCTGACGTCACTCCGCCACTTCACGCGGCTTCTCCTTGTGGACCACGTGACCTTTGCTGATCAGGTCCGGGATTTCCACGGCCAGCCAAGGCGCGAGCCCGAGGGCCATCAGGTGCGCGAGCCCGAAGCGCGGCACGTTGCGCGCCCACAGCGGGGCGAAGTGTTCGGTCAGGCAGATCTTCCCGCCTCGGAACATCTTGGCGGTCTTCCCGTCCAGCTCCGGAACCGCTACTTCCGGCGCTGTTTCCGGGTACGTCACCGGGATGTCGAACTCCACGCGAAACTCGTAGCGCAGTAGCTCGTGCACGAACCAGCAGGTCCCGGTCCAGCGCGTGCCGTCCGGGTTGGACTCCAGCCGGAACCAGTCGTTGTCGGCGGCCTTGTTCTGCTCCACGAACCGGATCAGAGCCTGGTACTCCTCCTTCAGCCGCTGCGGCCACAGCGCGCGCTCCCGCGGGCCCGCGTGCGTCTTCAGGAGCGGGATCTGGGACACGGCTCTGCGCGTGGCCTCGTCCGCCATGGTGCCACGGTTCGGTTCGGTCCGGTCCGGTCCTGCTTGTCTGTTTCGGCTCTACTTCACCCTGACGTGGACCTGCGGCTCCAGAGAAACCGGAAGCTGCTGTAACCTTCGGAGCCCTTTCCGTTCCCTTCAAAACAAAAGCCCCGCTGGTTCTTGAAGATGCTGACCGGATCAGAACCTCAGAGCTGCGGTCCGAGCCGCGATGACGTCACTAACTCGTTCAAATGGTTAACAAAAAGAACCTGCAGCACGATCTGGGATCCGAACCGAACAGAACCTACTGGGTCCAGTTTTAACCTAACAGAACCACTTAAAATCCGGGTCCTGGTTCTGAAATGGTTCTCTTTGAAAGGAGCGGAACCGCCCAATCCTCCTCATCCAGTTCAAGTGTTCAGATACACGACCTCTGACCCAGCCTGGGTTCTACCTTTCAGACCTGCTGAGGTTCTGGACCTCTGACCCGGTTTGCAAAGCCCAAAATTATTCATACTCCCAGAAGCTTTAGATGGTTTCATGTTTCTTCTGACCAGCAATAACAAAGAACCGGGTCCAAACTGCTGGTTCTGATGTGTCTTGATATGGAGTCGCATACCCCTGACTCCAGCAGGTCTGGTTACTGAACCGGATCCAAAAGAACTCGGGTAACCAGGTGGAAGCGCTTTCTGGTCTGAAACTTGCATTTGGACCCGCTTCAAGGTTCTGAGTTCCCACTGAATGTGGGTCAGATGTTGTGATTCTGCCGGGTCTACGGTCCTGGACTGAACTCCGCTGAGGCGGTTCTGATCCGGATCATCCACATCATTTAGCAGAAAGGAGTCTCAGGCCCCCTCTGAGCCTCGACGACCAATCAGACAGCAGGAAATCAAACAGGAAGTGATAAAACAGGCAGGTTTCATGTGGAACGTTAAAAAACTTTTAATATGAAGGATCCAACAGGAAACAGCCAACCTTTCACAATAAAATCAATACTATTTGTGTATATGTGACCCCTGGGAAGGCCCCGCCCCTCCTGTTGGCAACCAGCCTACAGACTGACACAGCATTCTGGGAAATGAAGTCACCAAAAAAAAGGTTTTACAGACTTTCAAATTAAAAGTTTGACCAAAGAAACTTTATTGAAGAAACGGACATGAACTCTGATGATGTCATCCTGCAGCTATTTATACATAATTTGAAAATGAAGGGGAAGTCAGACTGTCAAAACAAGAGCGCCCAGTTCCATGTGATCACCTGCGGTACCGCCCCCGCTCCTTATCCCTCTCTCTCTCCCTGTCTCTGTCCCTCGCCCGCTCTCGCTCGCGGTCGCGCCGCGGCCCGCCGCGCTCTCGCTCTCGCTGCCGCTCGCGTTCACGCCGGCTGCTCACCACCGCTTGCGTGCGCCGCAGGAAGTCGTCGACTCGCATGTCGTAGTCGTGCTGCAGGACAGGAAACAGGAAGTAAAACCCAGAAGGTTTCTGATCCCTTTAGAACCGGATCAGAACTCACCGGGTTGGACGCGAAGGCGCGGTGCTGCGGCACGCGCTGCTTGTCCCTGAAGCGAGGGGGCGGAGCCTCGTGCGGCGGCAGGGAGGGGTGGTGGTGATGGAAGGCCTGGTGGGGGGGCGGCGGGGGGTGGCTGTGGTGGTAGTAGGGGGGGTGGTGGGGGGGCTGCTGCTCCACGCCGGGGTACGCCGCCTGTCCACACAAACAGGAAGGGTCAGCTGGTCGGGGGCGGGGCTTAGAACCCGTTCCCTCAGCGGGCTGGGAACCAGCAACCAATCAGAACGCTCTAGTTTATCTCCTCTCTGATTGGTTGAATCTTAACCAGTAAAACTTTGGTTCAGAACAGAGAACGGCCCTGGCCCCGCCTCCAGGTGCACCTGCCAGGTGAGGTAGCTCAGCAAGCTAGCATGCCTGATCCAATCAGAACCAAGAACCATACCAGAGTCTGCCAGGGAGCCGGGGGCCCCACGTTGTGGTGGTAGTCCCTCATGTAGTCGTAGGACTGAAACAGGTGAACACAGGTAGACGTCACACAGGTGAGCACGCCGACGTCACGCTGCAGAGGCCACGCCCCCAGACTCACCCCGTTCAGGAAGACGTCTCGTCTCACGCCGGAGAATCTCCTGCCAGAAGAAACATCACGTCTTACTTTCTACCTGAAACTGAGGCCCCTCCCACTGCCAGGTGAGTCTCACCTGTCCACCGGCTGGCTCCGTAGGTCCGGGATGAACCCTGGTGATGAGTAACAGACAATGACAGGTAAACGTTACCCCGCTAAGCTAACAGGTGAAGAGGCTGAACTATTCAGTTAGCAAGCTAAAGTAGCATGCTAGCATGAACAGGTGATGTGCACCTGGCCGCTGGTTGAAGTCGGGCGGGCCGTCGACTCGCGGTCGCTTCCTGCCGTGAAGGTCGTACTCTTCAGGTCGACGCCTACGTGAACAAGTCCACAATTAAGACACACACACGGACAAAAACACACACACACACTCAGCCTCACACACATCGAGGTACAGTATTCCCTGAGCGTCGTCTGCAGGCGCCTGAGCGGGGAGGCGGGGTCAGAGCAGCCAGGTGCTGCTGCTGCTGTCGTCATGGTGATGAACCCTGGAACGTTACCTGCTGCCGCTCTGTCACCATGGCGACAGTTACCCGGTCCACAGACCCGCGATCGGGTTAGCGTCCTCCCAGCGGCGGTCCTGCGGGTCGGGTGGGTTCTGGTTCTGACCCTGGCTCTAGTCACACTCTCACTCACACAGGAAGGAAACAGAAGAAGCCTCTGGAGGGCGACATACCGCTGCTGGAGCCGTTAGGGAAAACTAACAAACAGTTCCTCATCACGTCCATTACAGACCCTCTTATTTTGAAAGGGTGATGGTGATGATGATGGTGCAGTCCTGTTAATCAACACCGAAAGCCCCGCCCCTTTGAGCCCAAGCCCCGCCCCCTCCATACCAACAGTCCTGAACACAAGCAACCAATCAGGGCGTTCCGGCGTCCGTCGGCTCCTCCCCCCGGCGCCAGATCAGTCCATCAGCCTCCCTGCCCCCCAAAGTCTGCCCCAGCAGGGGGGGAGGGGGAACAACACTGTCCTTCAGGTGGGGGGGGCCCTGCTGTCAGTCCAAAAGTCCTTCGTTTCTGTGATTTACCTCACAGAAAGCCAGGAAGCCCCGCCCCCGGCCACGCCCACCTGCTCAAAGCCAGAAACAGTTCCACCCCCCTCCCCCCATCAGTCCATCGTCCTTTTATTCTGAAAGGTCAGCCACAGTTCGACTACCCGCCAAACAACTTCCTGCAAAGACAAAATTTCATCATGAGAGAAATTCCATCCTGCGCCGCTCCGCCGCCGCCATCATTAGCAGGCGGCGCTGCAATCACACATCAACTCCTCAATCTGGTGACCTCATCACGCCGCAGGGGAACTACTTCCTGCCTGACTCAAAGCTTCAACCAGAACGGCGCAACAACAGAGTGGCGCCGTGTCCGTGGTCCGGCAGCAGGTGGCGCCGTGATGCGGCGGCAGAACAGGAAGCGGGGGGAGGAGCTCGGTGATTGGCTAACCTTCCCGGCTCGCGCTGCGGCGGGCGGCCGCGCGGACGCAGCTCTGACGGCGTCTGGCCCTTCTGACGCACGCGCCGCGCCACGTGGTGCACGTCCACGCTCTCGTCCAATGGGAACAGGGCGCACAGCTGGGCGCCCACCTTCGGCTGGATCTCCTGCAACAGAGCGCGCAGTTGGAGGGGAACCGGGACCGGAGCCCCGGACCGGAGCCGGCACCCGGACCGGAGCCCCGGACCGGAGCCGGCACCCGGACCGGAGCCCCGGACCGGAGCCGGCACCCGGCCCGAAGCGGCTGACCGGAGCCGGCACCCGGACCGGAGCCCCGGACCGGAGCCGGGACCAGGAGGGGCTCACCTGGCCATCCCGTCCGATCTTCACGGGTTTGTTGTCGTTCCAGGGGTTGAACAGGTGAGCCGTCTTGATGAAGGGCAGCTCCCTCCTGCAACACAGGGCTGTCAGAACCGGGTGGACCAGAACCGGGTCGGTCCGGGTTCCCGAAGCGGCTGACCTGCAGAGCCAGTCGATCTTGAAGACTCCGCCCAGCATCTTGGCGTTCATACCGGCAGGAAGAACCCAGTGGATCGGAGAACCGTCATGATGCGACTCTGACGACAGGCGAGCGAAGCCTGCAGGAAACAGGAAGTCAGAGCCATGGAAACAGGAAGTCATAGTGATGAAGAGGAATCAGGAACCAGATGAAGGTACCTTGGAACTTGCCGCTCTCCCTGACGGAGAAGACGAGAATGACGCTGCGCGCCGACTGGAATGCGGCGTTCAGTTTCTTCTCGTTGACCGGCAGCGTGGACCACACGCCCTGCAGGCGGGACACGGTCGCCATGGAGACAGAGCACAGTAATCAACATCAGTGCACGGCGGCGGCAGAGCCGTCAGCAGAGGGAGCCGTGGACCGACCTTCGCCTTGGCCAGGGAGACGTTCTCGTGGTTGTTGCTCTTGATGAGGAAGAAGCGGGCTTCCCGCAGGATGTAGCGCAGCTTGCTGGTGGGATCTGCAACGACAGAGGCGTGTTCAGTCAGCGGGCCGGGTCGGTACCGCCGGGTCGGTACCGCCGGGTCGGGGAGGTTCTTACTCTCCATTCCTTTCCGAACGGCTCGAACCGACGACGACAGCTTCTCTCGCTTCTTCTCTGACCCTTTCAGAATAAAAGCACAGCACTGATTTCAGAATAAAAGCACAGCACTGACTTCAGCTGCTGAGGTGAATGGCGGTCGTTGCCATGGTTACCTGAAGCTTCGGAGGCAGAGCCCGAGCGTCCCGACTCTCCGTCGGAGAAACTGACGGAGGAGGCGGAGCGAGAGTCGCCGGCCTCGCTGCGCGTGTCATAGTCGTTCCCGTCGCCGTGACGCTCATCGTATTCGTCCTCCTCCTCATCTTCATCCTCCTTCTCCCCCTCCTCTTCCTCCTCCTCTTCCTCCTCCATGCCCTCCTCACCCTCCTCCTGATTGTCTTCCTCCTCCTCTTCCTCCTCGTCGTCGCCGTGCGAGGCGGTGGGGGAGGAGCTTCCCGACGCCGGCTCTGAGCTGTACTCCGCCTCCTCCTCTGATTGGTTGCCTTCGCCGTGAGGGGAGGGGCTCACTCGCCTCTCGTCGCGCTGCAGCTTCTAAACACAAACAGGAAGTGAGCGGTGGCGTGAGCGGCAGGCTGAACGCTCAGGGCGAGGGCGTTACCCGGCTCAGAGCCTCCACGCCGCGCTGCGACTCCCGGCGCCGGCCGTCCTCCGCGCCACGACTCCGCGGGCCTTCCCGGGCCACGCGCCGCCCCTTTCGCTCCTCGTAGTACTCGTGATGGTAGGCGGCGGCGTGGCGGCGCGGGCTGGACGCCTTCTTGGAGCTCAGCGCCCGCTTCGCAGAAGACCTGGAGGGGGCGTGGCCTGATGAGGGGCGGAGCCTCTTCACGTCCTGGCTGTCTGACCGTTCGCTCTTCCTCTTCACTCCTGAGAGGGAGAGGACTGGCTGATGACATCACATGAGGTCAGACTGAACCGATCCAGAACCAGAACCGAGTCCAGGCTCTCAGGGAGGCGGATCCGTACCTTTCTTGTCGCTGACTTCGCGCTCCGTCTCCGGATTGTAGAGCTCGTCGTCCTGATCCGGCGCTTCGGTCAGAAGATCCTCCAGAACGTTCAGTTCCCCGTCTGAAACAGAACCGAGACGCTGAGGACGTCCAAGAGACGCAGAGAGACAGAGGGACACGTCCAGACACGGGGACACGTCCAGACACGGGGACACGTCCAGACAGGGACACGTCCAGACACGGGGACACGTCCAGACACGGGGACACGTCCAGACACGGGGACACGTCCAGACACGGGGACACGTCTCCAACATTTCCTAAACCCGTTTCCTTTCAGAATAAAAGGTAACTAGCGAGTCCTGTGGGTGACGGGTTGGACCCCCGCTGAGTCAGGAAAACAATCCCACAGTGAAGCATAGAATCTGGAGAACGACGCGGCGCTGAGCTGCCAACGGCTGCAGCAAGTCGTTTCACTTTGGCCGGGTCCAGTTCAGTTAGCACCAAAATACGGCGACGTCAGTGGAGGAGGTGCTTAACCTGGCGAACCAATCACAGCGAGCGTTCAGGCGACGGCTTAGTAACGATCAAAACATGGACATTCAAAAGCAGAAAACTGACGGGCTCAACGTTCTGGCTTTTATGCACTTTGTGTTTTTATGTTCCTGATGTAACCTGTGCTCAGTGGGCTGGTGCAGCGGTTGCCATGGCAACGGGTCTGCACCTAACGCTGGTTAAAACAGAGAGAAAACAGACTTTACACATCCAAACATCTCAGCTTTAATTTACGTCACATTAAATAGAAACGGGATCATAGACATGGGGCCGTTTGGTGCATAATGGCTGCTGCAGGTTTTATTCTGTCCCTGGTGGAAGTAACAACCTTTTCAGCAGGTCACCGTCCTTCTCAGGCCTCCGTCACTGGTGCGTTAAACCGGGGAGGGGGCCCCCGCCCCTTGGTGCCTTTTTTATTTTATTTTGTCAATATTTTATTTTTTTATCTGTATGTCAGGAGGCCTGCTTGAGCCCCTCAGCAATAACATTTATCTAGATATAATAATGTAGCTAAATAAACTCGTCTGGCTGCCTCAGTCTAATAACGACTCTGAGAGCCGCCATGTTGTTCAGGCTCCGGGTCAAAGGTGAGGAGGACCTGAGCCCTCTATCAAATTAAGGGCAAGAATATTTATTCGTACACTGGATTGTGCGTTTACAACTTTGTCTGATGTTGACGTTAGAAAAACTGTTTCTACTTATATTTTGGTAATTGTCCTGCAATAGCAGGAAAAAACCTGCCACAGAAAAAACTTCGGCTGCAGAGAAACTTCTGACTGTACCTGAGTCAGGCTGCTGGAGGCCCGGTTCTACAGGCCCGGTTCTACAGGCCCGGTTCTACAGGCCGGTTCTACGGCCCGGTTCTACGGCCCGGTTCTACAGGCCGGTTCTACGGCCCGGTTCTACAGGCCGGTTCTACAGGCCGGTTCTACAGGCCCGGTTCTACGGCCCGGTTCTACAGGCCGGTTCTACAGGTCCGGTTCTACAGGCCCGGGTCTACAGGTCCGGTTCTACAGGCCCGGGTCTACAGGTCCGGTTCTACAGGCCCGGTTCTACAGGCCCGGTTCTACAGGTCCGGTTCTACAGGCCCGGGTCTACAGGTCCGGTTCTACAGGCCGGTTCTACAGGCCGGTTCTACAGGTCCGGTTCTACAGGCCCGGGTCTACAGGTCCGGTTCTACAGGCCGGTTCTACAGGCCCGGTTCTACGGCCCGGTTCTACAGGCCCGGTTCTACAGGTCCGGTTCTACAGGCCCGGGTCTACAGGTCAGGTTCTACAGGTCCGGTTCTACAGGTCAGGTTCTACAGGCCCGGTTCTACAGGTCCGGTTCTACAGGTCCGGTTCTACAGGCCGGTTCTACAGGCCAGGTTCTACAGGTCCGGTTCTACAGGCCCGGGTCTACAGGTCAGGTTCTACAGGCCCGGTTCTACAGGCCGGTTCTACAGGCCAGGTTCTACAGGCCGGTTCTACAGGCCGGTTCTACAGGCCGGTTCTACAGGTCAGGTTCTACAGGCCGGTTCTACAGGCCCGGTTCTACAGGCCGGTTCTACAGGCCCGGGTCTACAGGTCAGGTTCTACAGGCCCGGTTCTACAGGCCGGTTCTACAGGCCAGGTTCTACAGGCCGGTTCTACAGGCCGGTTCTACAGGCCGGTTCTACAGGTCAGGTTCTACAGGCCGGTTCTACAGGCCCGGGTCTACAGGCCCGGTTCTACAGGCCCGGTTCTACGGGCCCGGTTCTACAGGCCCGGTTCTACAGGCCGGTTCTACAGGCCGGTTCTACAGGCCGGTTCTACAGGTCAGGTTCTACAGGCCGGTTCTACAGTGGGTCGGCCCGAGGTAATACGGCCCTTAGACAGAAACTCTTCCTCAGCATCACTAAGATGTTTAAATGTCTGAGAGGAAACCAGGTTTATTGGCCCAGTTTAAAATCAATACTGATTATTGGTTATTTGCTGTGATGTATTTATGAACAAACCCAATTCAAACACAGATTACACCATGTTGTCGCCATGGTAACACATCAAACTATCAAATCAAGATGATTCTTTACATTTTTACAGAGTTAACGTCCTAATTAAATCCTCAATGATTTGTTTTCTCAGCTGAATGCATTAAATAAAGTTTAATAACAATGTTATTCTCAGGTTAGGATCTATGGTCTGTCTTACAATTCACCATTTCTAGGGGCCCCTGGATGTCCGGAGGCCCCTGGATGTCCGGAGGCCCCTGAGTGTCCGGAGGCCCCTGGGTGTCCGGAGGCCCCTGGATGTCCGGAGGCCCCTGGGTGTCCGGAGGCCCCTGAGTGTCCGGAGGCCCCTGAGTGTCCGGAGGCCCCTGGATGTCCGGAGGCCCCTGAATATCCGGAGGCCCCTGAGTGTCCGGAGGCCCCTGAGTGTCCGGAGGCCCCTGGGTGTCCGGAGGCCCCTGAGTGTCCGGAGGCCCCTGAGTGTCCGGAGGCCCCTGAGTGTCCGGAGGCCCCTGAGTGTCCGGAGGCCCCTGGGTGTCCGGAGGCCCCTGGGTGTCCGGAGGCCCCTGGGTGTCCGGAGGCCCCTGGGTGTCCGGAGGCCCCTGAGTGTCCGGAGGCCCCTGAGTGTCCGGAGGCCCCTGAGTGTCCGGAGGCCCCTGAGTGTCCGGAGGCCCCTGGGTGTCCGGAGGCCCCTGAGTGTCCGGAGGCCCCTGAGTGTCCGGAGGCCCCTGAGTGTCCGGAGGCCCCTGAGTGTCCGGAGGCCCCTGAATGTCCGGAGGCCCCTGAATGTCCGGAGGCCCCTGGATGTCCGGAGGCCCCTGGATGTCCGGAGGCCCCTGAGTGGCCCCTGCAGCAGCTCCTGAGTAGATCTCAGAGGTTGACCATCAAACAGTTTTACAGATTTAACCCTTTGAGCTTTTTGATCTATCGATCCGCCTGCAGCCAAGATGCTCTAGAGGTTAAATAGATTCATTAGGGCTGAACTAGAAAATGGCAGCAGATTTGCTGATTTCATTCGTAACCTTTGACCTCCTCTGGTTGTGATCAGCTTCAGCCTCCAGGTCTGCCAGCAGCAGAAGCAGCAGCTTTAGACGTGTTGGGAAAATACAGACACATTTGCTTTGCATTGTCCTGCATGATGGCAGTGATACAGCAGGATCCAATAAATTCTTGATTATTATGGGCTGTTGTACAAAGGGCCCTTTCTGACTTTGAGCCCCCGCCCCTCCAAAGCTCTCTGCACTAAAACCTGCAGGATGTTTGGGCTCCACTGGCCTGGACCCGTCCAGAATCTGTAAATATCCCAAAATACCAACCAGACGAGTTCATGGCGTCCAGTCACACACAGAACCACTCCACTCATCAGGATGAGCAAAGAGAACCACAACACGTGAATTAAGAGGCTAATGTTTTTATTTTAGGTTGCACTGTAGAGTAAGTTGTGTTGTCGCGGGTTCATTTCAGGTTAGGTGATCCGTGAGTGTTTGCTAAGCGACCCTCAGCCTGCAAAAGTTAAGCCCTGCCTCAGAGGATCCCCGCTGGGAACGGATCACTTTCTACAGATGAACTGAAGCGATCAGGGACAAAGACGCCGCCGCGTTGCTAATGCTAATAGCGTCCTTTAGCTGCTAGCACCTTTAGCTCCGCTGCTGGTCAGTGATTGTCTTGTGTGCTCCGACAGGTACACACATCAGGTAGACATATTGTGAATTTCGCGGGTGTTTGTTCAATATTGATAAATAAATACGTCACCGTGATGCTAATGCTAACAGCTAATGGCCTACCTTTGTCCTCGCGCCGGTCGGCCGCCATGACGCGCTCTGTGACGTTCTCCTGTCTCAAGGGCAGATAACTGAGATGGACTGACTGGTTTTACTGGAAATAACACAAAACCCCTAAAAACCTCCAAGAAGACCAGTTAGACCATCTGGAGGAGCCAAATGGCCAACTGCGTCTGCGGCTGGCGCTGCTGCTTCTTGTTGTGGAGATAATGGCGAAAGCAACGACGTGGCGCATTACCGCCTCCTACAGGTGAGGAGGAGCAGGACAAGAAAGGCTTACAAACAACATTTTATTCTCTTTATCAGCCCAGTTACTTACTAAACATTTCTTTACATATCAAATAAGTATTCTTTCATATTCAGTATCTATGTTATAACTGGCTCATTTTTTAGCATCCACCCTTTAGCTTTTGCTCTCACAGCTTTTCTGATCCGCTCACTTTAATTAACATGTCACATCTCCACCAGTTGTGCTAATAGATGAGTGAAGTGTCCTGATATACAATGTGATGTAACCCTAAACCCAATGGAAATAAGACATAAAAATACAAAAAAGAGAACGTAGTGATTGAGAGAAATTCAACATCAAGAACCCAGTAACCAAAATAGCTTTTGGTTAGTATGATGTGTAACCGGTGTATATTATTAGTGTTCTTTGCTGACAGCCTTATTCAGTGGGTTAACCTTGATGTGTTCAGTTGAAGAAGGGAGTCAGACCACAGGAGTTGCTGGTTGTTCTTTAATGCAGGTTGCTGGACAGGCCTGCACAAATAGAAATAAAAATGCCCTTTAACATGCAGCTCTTCCATTCACAGGAGTCTGATTTCCCCTAGCAGATAAACACATGGAGAAACCGTGTGACTAATAACAATATCTGCTCTAATATTTAAGAAAAATGTTCTTATCAAATGTTCTTGTCAAAAACAAAACTCCTCTGTATGCATTAAAACAAATAAACATTCACAGCTGCATGTACTTACAATTATTTTATAAATTTCATAAAACGTGAACTTAACCAAAAGCAAAAAATGTCCTACCTCTTCTCAGGCAGCCTAGCGCCAACTGAAGGTACTACAGTGCTGACGTCATAAAAGCTCTCTTAAAGTGACAGTACAGGTACTAGTGTTTACCAAAATAATACAATTCTTAAAATATAACAAAAGAAAAATAGGATTCCTCAGTGTTAATCAGGATTTGGTGAAATTTCAAACATTATAATAAATAAAAGCACATTTTCTAAAGTTGGTACAGATATAATAGTTAATGTGGATGGTTTAACTATAGAGTTTTCTGTGTGAGCACCCTCATTTCAAAAAGACAAGTCTGTCTTTGGGGTCTGCACAGTTGGTAGAGCTGTTGCCTTGCAGCAAGAAGGTCCTGGTTTGATTCCCGGCCCGGGGTCCTTCTGCATGGTGGGTTCTCTCTGGGACTCCGGCTTCCTCCCACAGTACAAACACATGACTGTCAGGTTAATTGGTGTGTATAAATTCTCCTTTGGTGTGTGTGTGTGTGTCTCTGTGTTGCCCTCCTGACCACAATGGGATAAGGGTGCAAGAAAACGGGCGGACGGACGTCTTTGATGATTCATGCAAAAGTGTTCTGTATCGTTTGCCTTATTGAACTTTAACAACATGAAAGCAATTCATGAGTACAGAAGGAAAGACTGACAGTGAGAATATTTAAAATCAGAAAAAAAACACTTCAGCCTTTCAACTTTCTTCAGCACAGCTGATCTGTGATCGATTAGTCTGGTCTCAAGCTGTTGTGGAAAATGTTAAGATTGCTAAATAATTATGAGTGAACAGTTTAATGATTCTTGTGCAATGCAGGTGCTCATGAGAAAGTCCTCTGAAGCCACTTCTCAGGCCTCGGTGTTACAATAAAGTTATTCAATTGTTTCTTCCCTGATGGGCTTCGCTCCCCTAGTGAAAGAAGAATCCAAGTGTGGTTGGATTCTGCTCTGTAACCAAGCAGATTACCAAACTATGTGAATGAATGAAACTCTCCCTATAAACCTGAAAGCTGTGTTCGGCTCGTTCTCCTGACTGCTTCAGTCAGCAGAGACTTCCAACGCTGCAAAGCCTTCAAATATATTCTCTCTGGTTCTTTGGGTTTTTAAAAGTTTTTCTTCACACCTTGTTAAAGAAAAAATTCCACAACACTGTCTTTTCCCTTTGGGTGACTGGAGTTTAAACTGAGTGGGTGGGCAGGATTAAATAAAACTTTATATTTGATAGGTAAACGGCCAACAGGTAGCTGAGAGTTTGGGCATGAGACAGGAGAACATGTAATAATTAATTGTGAAAAGTAAAGGGTAATCAGAGAAAAGTCAAACAAGAAATTAGGAAATATGTGGCGACATTAAGAGTGAATAAGATACCAGTGACAACACAACAAGATAAATAAAGCAGTTACTACATTTTTAAACGAAACAGGATTATACTTTAGGTGTCAAGTCTTTTTACCCACATGCAAAAAGACAGTCAGGAGAACAGGATGTAAAAATGAACAAAGTTTACTTTCTTGAGCAATAGACAAATGGTAAGTTATACAGTGGAGTCTGGTCCAGGGAGGAAAGAAGACAGGGAGTCAAACTGCAGAATGGAAACCGAGCTAATGGTGTGTTCAGGGAATGTAGGAATCTTGAATTAACAGGCTTGGAACGGTCTTGCTTGATTCTCCGGTGAGTCTTGGTTTGGGAGGGTATATTGTGGGTCCAGGGTTTGTTTCTTCCAGCAGGTTTGGTGAAGTGATCCGGGTTCCTGTAGATGCTCCGAACAGAAGGAGATCATGGAGGCGACGGAGGCTGAGATGGAGGGCGGACAGGTAGGTCTGACAGCGAGGAGCGAGCGGACGGCCAACTGTGATCCAGGAACAGGTTTTGTCTTTCAGTATTCTTTGACGCAGCGGAGGAACTCGGCCATCCGATAGGTAAAACCTAGGGCGTCACGAGGGTGGTTCTCAGAGGGAAACCAGAAGTTAGGGTCTCCACGTGAGCTTCCGGGAAGTCAATGGGAAACACCTGAAAAGGGAGAAATTACTAGGAAGTTCTCAGACAAACTTACAGTTAGTCACTGTGGCTCTGATTAGCAAACACTCAGAGCGTTGAAGTGTCGGCCATCCGCTCCATATATACTCCACAGATGAATGTCAGAATTAGTCTCAGGTGTGTAGACGGGGTCGGCAGGTGAGCTCTCCAAGGGCGCAGCCTCCAGTCGCCATCTAGTGGTTGAGGAATAAAGCAGCAGGCAGAAAAGCAAAAAAACCAACCCATAAAGAAAACAAAACCCTGGAAACCAACATTTGGTTAAGAGAAGGAAAATACTCTGTTCCACACTCCAGCACAGTAGATGGTGATAAAAAATCTTAATCTGACATTAAAAACCACAAAGAACAAAAAGAAGAAGGCCTGGCATGATGTGTCATTTTTTATTTTTAGTAAAGAACAAAGTACAGCAGGTATATAGAGAACAGCATACCACATAAACAGTAGTAACAGCAGCCAGGGATTATTATATAAATTAAAGTTAGATTATTATATAAATTATCTATATTATATAAATTAAAGTTAGATAATACTTTCATCGTTTTTTTTGAATGAGTGTAACTGAAAGTAGTTCAGTTGGTTAATTTAAAAAAAAAATCACAAAGCAAGGAACTTTTCTATTGAATTTACATAATAAATACAAAACCTCCTCTCCTTCCACTGCCAGCTTATCCTAGTGGAGGGGTTTGAGTGTCCCAGTGATCCTAGGACCTCTGCTGTCTCACCTCGACACATGGCTCTGGTTCTGGAACCAGTCTCCTTGGGAGGGGCTGGACATACTTCCACTCTGGAGTTGCCCACGGTGAGAGGCGCCAAGCAGGAGAAGGCATACTTGTTGCCCCCCATCTCAGTGCCTGTACAAGAGGGTAGCCTCCTTCCGCCTACGAGCGGGTGACGGGTTCTGACTGTTTGTGCTTACGGACCGAAAGACAGTTCAGATTACCCACCCTTTTGGGAGTCCTTAGAGGGGGTCCTGGAGAGTGCCCCTCCTGGGGACTCCCTTGTTCTGCTGGGGGACTTCAACGCTCTGTAATGCTCAGAACCGAGGACCCAGAATTTCAGTCAGACACAAAGCAAAAGAGCCAAGTCTTTGAGGATCAGGATAAGGGACAGGCAATCACCAGCAACAGGACAGGAGTCTCTGAGGATGGAGAAGCAGGTTAGTGGTTGGTAATCCTGGGGGTCAAGACTGAATAAGAAAAGCCACTAACCTTCTTAAAGTGTTGTGGAAGACAGAGACAGATTCTTGGTTCCTCAGCGACGAGGAGTTGTCCCTGGGGGTTGATTGTGGAGGACCAAACAGCTCTGCAATATGGAAACTGGTCCAGAATGTGAGTACGGGTCACACAGAGGTAAGTGGCAGGTGAAAACATCCAGGGAGAATCAGAACTCAGAGGTCGAAGGGCTGAGGCAGGGTCAGAATCAGGGAGGCAGAGAAGGGCAAATTTATCTGAGGAACAGGCAAAGATGGGCGGTCAGGGCACAGAATAGGATCTAGCACATGCAGGCAATATCAGGCGGACAAATCCAGGGGCGAGGCAGAGGCAGAAGTCGAAAGGCAGAAGCAGGGTCGAGTCCAGAAACCAGAAGCCAGTGAAGAACCCGACATGGGCTAGGCAGGGCAGGGAAATCCGAGAGGCAATAAACGTGGTCGAGATCGTGGTCAGTTAAAGAGGAAATGCTGGATATCTACTCACACCAAGGCTTTCAAAAATCTGGCACCGTCTGCCTATAACCAAATATAACTGCTGGTGAACAGGCGGGTGACATGAGCCTGATTGTGCTGCAGCGCAGCAGCATGCAGGTGAACCAGATGAGCTGATTGGAGAGGTGAGGGCTGAGGAGAAAAACAAAGCAGGCAGATTGGCCAGAAAACATGACATGCTCACATGGGCAATGACAGTGAGACCTGGAGGGGGGTGGTTGGGAGGAACAGCCCTCCTGATCTGAATCACAGTGGTGTTCTTTTGTTGAACTTCTGTGCTCATCATGGATTGTCCATAACGAACACCATGTTCAGGCATAAGGGTGTCCATATGTGTACTTGGCACCAGGACACCCAAGGTCATAGTTCAATGATCGACTTTATTGTCGTCTCGCCGGATCTGTGGCTGCATATCTTGGACATTTGGGTGAAGAGAGGTGCAGAGCTGTCCACTGACCACTACCTGGTGGTGAGTTGGTTCCAGTAACGGGGAGGATGCTGGTCAAACCTGGCAGGCACCAAATGTGTTGTGCGGGTCTGCTGGGAAAAGTCTCTGGCAGAGTCTCCTGTGAGACAGAACTTTAACTCCCACCTCTGGCAGAACTTTGAACATGTTTCAGGGGAGGTTGGGGACATTGAGTCTGAGCGGACCATGTTCCGTGTCTCCATTGTCCTGGCGGCTCATCGGAGCTGTGGCTGCAAGGTTGTTGGTGCCTGTCGCGGCGGCAATCTTTGAATCCGTTGGTGGACACCTTCGTTGAGGGACGTTGACAGGCTAAAGAAGGAGTTCTATTGGGCCTTTTTGACCTGGGGACTCCAGAAGCAGCTGATGGGTACCGGCAGTCCAAATGGCATGTGGCTCGGGTGGTTGCTGAGGCATGGAGAACGACTTCCACACAGCTTCAAGGCGATTCTGGTCCACCATTCGGTGCCTCAGGAGGGGAAAGCAGTGCAGCACCAACGCTATGGGCAGAATACTTCAAAGACCTCCTCAATCCCACCAACATGTCTTCCATTGAGAAAGCTGAGCCTGGGGACTCTGGGTCGGGCTCTCCAATCTCTGGGGATGAGGTCGCTGAGGTGGTTAAAAAGCTCCTCAGTGGCAGGGCCCCAGGGGTGAATGAGATTTGCCTGGAGTTCCTTAAAGCTCTGGATATTGTAGGGTTGTGTTGGCTGACGCGACTCTGCAATATTGCATGGACATCGGGGGCAGTTCCCCTGGATTGGCAGACTGGGGTGGTGGTCCTGCCCCAAGTGGAGGAGTTTAAGTATCTCAGGATCTTGTTTATGAATGAGGGAAGAAAGGAGCGGGAGATCGACGAACAGATTGGCTCAGTGTCTGCAGTGAAGCGGCGCTGTACCGGTCCGTCGTGGTGAACAGAGAGCTGAGTCAAAAAGCGAAGCTCTCGATTTACCAGTCAATCTACGTTCCTACCCTCATCTATGGTCATGAACTCTGGGTGATGACCGAAAGAACGAGGTTGCAACCAAAATGGGTTTTCTCCATAGGGTGTCTGGGCTCTCCCTTAGAGATAGGGTGAGAAGCTATATATCGATCAATCGATAGATCTAGATAGACAGATACTTTTATTTATGCATGTCAGAAATCTTTGGTTGCGATTCTATGTTTTGCTTGCGATTCTCAAACTTTTGAGAAAGCAACACTGGGTTTCCTACCTGGCCATCTGGAGACTTGGTGGTCTCTCCATCCTCATGTTCTGATCCTCTCTAGGCGGAGGAATCGCACTGTTCAGCAATGCATACAAGGCTGTCCTGCTTCAGCTGCACTCTGCTGGTCATACTGGAATAGGGAATTAGGAGAACACCAATTTAATTTCACAACATAACACAGCAAAAGGCACGTTACATATAATTCGACATAATACTAAATACAAGACGCATACACAACAAAAGAAAAAGACATAAATTATGTGAATATCCTACTTTGGACTGTGATCTAACAGATTGGTTTTTCATTTTGCATCTGGAAGAAAATATATATTTAAGAGTTACATTGTTTCCCCTCATCCACAGCACTGGTTATGTGCTTGATAAATAAATATTCTGTATGTACAGTCACTTGATGTGTGGTGCAGATTAACGTGGACCTAGTGACACACTGGTGCCACTGTCCGGTGTGTTTTCCCACTTCAGCTTCAATGCTAGTTAGTACACACATGAAGGCATTACATAACAGCTTTTAACACATATTTCCTCCAGATACAGTTGGTATTTCGCAACACTCAATGCAACTCGACAAAGGTGCACAAGTTAAGGGTAATAATTTAAAAAATAGTTTTTTAAACCAGACTTTTTGATCATTATTTCATTTAATTTTTTTTTAACTTGAGATTAGTTTTTCTTCATTGAATAATTGTGAAACAAATTTACCTCCATAAGTTTAAGGCACTTTTTAAGGTAGGAAATTAAAATGAAAACTCAATAATACCAATAAGCAACTCATTGATAGAATAACAATTAATTTATAGATAAATGACTAAGACATTTTACATTTTTTTTTCTTTTCAGTTTTCTAGGGCTAGCAGAGAAGGCCCTGCTGACAGCCCACCGCTGTGCAAAGCTGACAGAAGTTTCTGGTGCAATACCAATACCCGCCAAAAGATGGCAGTAGTGGCGCATAAGAGAGACGCCTTACGCAGAAGAAGCTCGGTGTGAACGTTAACCGATCAGTGAACGTCAGTGAAGCCATTCCTGAAGAAACCGATTTCTGCTTTTATAGGTGCGTTAAGCGCTCAGTAACGTACAGGTAGCATAGTTAGAAGTGTTTGTAGGGTGAGACAGTGTTTTATTGAAATCGATTCTATTTCGAGATTTTTCTGTGTAGTAAAAGTGACGGTTAGCGGCCGCTAGCCTAAATGCTAATTACCGTTAGTGTGACCGTTAACTGCCGCTAGTCGAAATGCTGCCGACCGTTAGCTTCCTCGTAGAAAAGGTTAGGCAGCTTTACGGTTGTTTTCTTTTTGATTTTAGGTTAGAAGATAATTTCCTGGTATCTTGCATCTTAGATTTACTGAAGCACTGGTCCGCTGTAAGTTTCAAGCTGGAGCTTTTCTTCTATTCGCAATGTGATGTAATGTGACGTTTATGATCACTTGTCAGTGGTGATTAACCCGTTGAATCCCAAATGTTTCCTTGCAAATTAAGTGCATGCATTTCAAACCTTAAATCAGGGCCGTGCAGAGACCTTGGAGGGGCGGGGGCTCTAAGTTGAACAGGGGCCCATTGAACATGATCTTAAAAGGATCCAGGACCAGTTGAACATGTTGGCCTAAATAAGTTGCAACTTTCCTATTACTTAAAAAATGTGCTGTTTTTGATACTCCAAAACTCATAATTCCTTCAAAATGTACGTCTTTTGTTATATTTTTCACCCATGGAGGTCGCCATTTTGTCACCGCTGGGTTGATGACGTCATCAGGTCCGTTCTGTACTGGAGTCTACAGAGCAAACAGGAAGGCTGACTTTAGCCCAGTAGTTGGTCATCATATTGCGTTTGACTGGTGTCGTTAGATAACGCCTCACTGTCACGATCGGCTGTGATAGAAAATAAAAGTTGAGACAGAATCTGGATAATTTCCCTCATGAAAGAAAGGAGAGCGCAGAGCCGGAGAGGAACACAAGGACCGAACCTGGACCCGGGACGTTTCTCCACAACACTTTGATCCGTTTATACCAGCAGAACCAGCGAAGCCAACAGGTGATCGTTACCGTAACGAGCTAAAAATAAATGAAGCTGAGACAGGCAGAGCTGGACGCCCTTTGAGATGCTAACAGGAGCTACGCTGCCTGGGTACCGACATCACCGACCCGACCGGACCCACGGAGCTTTGGGTCGGTGGTAAAGTCCGGTTTCGCTGTTACACTGGACTCTACACAGCTGATGATGCTGAACCGGACACACATGCTGGGAGAAACGTCAAAGACAAGCAGCGCTAACGGCTTCATTACTGCTGGACATGCTAACGGAGCTGGAACACCGGTACCGTGACACCACTACCGACACCGGACAAAGTTCGGAGCCTGAACCGCGGCGGCCTAACCGGACACAGAGCTATAGTCCTTACCGGATCACACAGTCTGACCACAGGTAGAGTCACTGTTTCATCAGGAACCTGAAGGCAGCAGCAGCTGCTCCTCTTCCTCTGTTTGCTCCTCATCATCACCTCTAGGTTCTGGTCGGTGTCGGAGGCTCCGGTCCAAATTAAAAAGGTTTAATAAAGTTACTCATCACTGGTTGGCTGGAGCCCGGCAGCTGGACGTTACACTCATTTACCCAGAATGCACTGCAGCGTGAACAACATGGCCACATTCCTGTGACAATATTTTATTACAATTTATAAAAGCTAAATACCCTACAGTTTTATTACTGTATTGTTTTTACGTCTAAGATAAATGTTTCCCAAATAAGGTCCATTTCTATAACTAGTCGTGGTCCCTTTAAATGCCTGACTGATGTACAGAGCAAACAGCTCAAAGAGGCATTGGGCCCCTGAGAGCTGCAATTACAAGGCTGAGATACCTAGGCACAGACACGCAGTATGTCTGGAAGGGGCCCTAGGCACAGACACGCAGCATGTCTGGAAGGGGCCCTCCAGACATACAGGGGCCTCCAGACATTCAGGGGCCCTCGAGACATACAGGGGCCTTCAGACATTCAGGGCCCCCCAGACATACAGGGGCCTCCAGACATACAGGGGCCTCCAGACATACAGGGGCCCTCTAGTCTTTGTGAGAGGTTCCACCACTCAATGAAGGCTGCATTGTGGGCCTTGTTGGTGTATAATGGTTGGTAATGGTTGGTAATGGTGTATAATGGTGGGCGACTGTGGCTCTATGGGAAGAGTAGTTGTCTTGTGATCGGAAGGTTGTAGGTTCAATTGCAGCTTCCTCCTGCCTTCATTGCCCTTGGGCAAGGCACTTAACCCGTTCGGTATGAATGTGAGAGCGAATGACTCTAGTGTAAGTGGGTTAGGCCTAGTGAGTGGTCAAAAATGATCGGATAAAGCGCTAAATAAGTTCAGTCCATTTACCGTAATGGTGGCTAATGTAACGTAATGGTGGCTAATGTAATGGTGGCTAATGTCATGTAATGGTGGCTAATGTAATGGTGGCTAATGTAATGTAATGGTGGCTAATGTAATGTAATGGTGGCTAATGTAATGGTGGCTAATGTAATGTAATGGTGGCTAATGTAATGGTGGCTAATGTAATGGTGGCTAATGTAATGTAATGGTGGCTAATGTAATGGTGGGTAATGTAATGGTGGCTAATGTAATGGTGGCTAATGTAATGGTGGCTAATGTAATGTAATGGTGGCTAATGTAATGGTGGCTAATGTAATGGTGGCTAATGTAATGTAATGGTGGCTAATGTAATGGTGGGTAGTTCCCATTCAACCGGTGGGCTGCAGGCCACGGTCCACTTCTTGCATAATCTCACAATCCTTTTTTGGAAATGTAATTCATTGTAATCTGCCCTCTACACGTTCTGGGTAATGGCTGTTGGGATCTAATATTCCCACTGACAACTTGGACCATGATTATTTACTATTTTCCTCAAAATCTCTCTGATAAACCTGGTCAGTACTGTGGGAGGTTCACTTCCTCTAGATAAGGGGCGCTTACTTTGGACGAATTGTGACTGCTGATTGGTCAGATGTTGATAAACGAACTCGAATGATTGGGGGAGGATTGCTCTACGTCAGTATAGGGGAGGAGTCGGCGTCGTGTCAATTACCTGGTAAATTCAAACACGCGCACAACGGCCACTTAATATTTTATCCACCGTTGTTCAAAGTAACCAGGAGAAGAAAAAAGTCCAGAGGCTCCAACGCAGATTGTGTCAACTTTGTTTGTTCAATAAAAACTGAAGACAAAATGTTCAGCAAAGACATCTGAGCCTCCGTTATTATTACATGATACTTTGGTGCCGCTCTCTCAGTTTTATCCGTCATCGTACAAAGAGTCCGGCAACGGAAAATAACGGTTCGTCCCAACACACGCTTAGAGCAAACTGTCCAGCGTCTGACTTCAAAGTGCACAGGCGTCAGACCCGAAATGCGCTGGGTGTGAACGTAACATTAGGGTTTTCTTCCCATTCTGAGCAACTCTGCAGCTGATTTAAAATAGTTTCAATGGTTCCAGGAAGCTGAAGGTCCGACGGGTCTGGCAGACGTCCAGCCCGTCGGGTCTGAATACTCCAGC
>CAEGAE010056757.1:0-66064 GCA_903067095.1 Girardinus metallicus
GCTCCAGTTTGGGGGGTGACTGCCCCGAGGGCCCCGATGACCACAGGCACCACTGTGGTCTTCACCTTCCAGGCCTTATATATATATATATATATATATATATATATATATATATATATAGAAAAACAGGACTAAGAATAATAAGAATTGCACAGTTCAGAAAAATTATAACATAAAGTATTGTGCTGTTATTAAAAATAGCAGACTAGTCAAAAAAATGTCCAATTGTGCAAAATGTGGATGTGTCTGTGCATTAAAAACCCAACAGACTATTTACCAGAAGTAAATAGTCTTTGCAAACAACAGAGATGTGCAAATAACGGCAGAAATGTTATTTGAAATGAGAAAAACTGTGCAAATAGCAAGAGAAATATAAACACCTACTGAGATTGCTGGGAGCCATGATGGTTATAAACTGTTGCTGGGAGGAAGTATTTCTAAAGAAGAAGGGCTCCAATGGTACAAGGCCTTTAAAAGCAGTTAAATACTTTTTTTATCTCTCTTTTTGTTAAAATTATGTCCTTTTTATTTTTCAGTGGGATATTGCTCTTTCTTTATTTTCCATATTTATGGAAAAGGCTCAACAACCTGGCCTTTCTATAAACTTTGTAAAAAATTAGACAATGTATGTTGTTCTAAATTCTAAAAACTAAAATCATTTTTTGTTTAATTACATTTTAATTAAACAAATTGAAATTTTTAATTTTAATTAAACAAATTAAAATTAAATATTTCCAGGTAGATTTTCAGCTTTGCAAAAAATTTACCTTTATTGCAAAGTTGGTAAGGGACACATTGCCAAAGGATTAGAAGCAGCTCTAATCTAAAAATATATAGATATAGTTTAAAACGTTATTAATTTTCCTTTGGTTTTACAACTATACACTACTTAGTTTTGGTCTGTCACATACAATCCTAAAATCTCGAATTGAAGTTTGCAGTTGTGATATGACAAAATATGGATATGTTGAACGGTATTTGAATACTTTCACAAAGCACCGAGGTGGGTCAGACATCACTTTATTAATTACACAAAGTACCAGAGTTTACTGCTCAAAAGCTTCAAAAAGTTGCGAGCCATCTCTTACTGCCTTTGTATTTCACTTTCCATTAGAGTAGTGTTGCGAAATATTTCTTTTGGCTCTCTGAAGGATCTTCTCTTTATTAATCTACACCTTAGCTGCTTCTTCACAGATTTTTGACTCGGTTCCTAAACCTTTTCTAAATTAAATTAAATCTTGGCTGCATCCCTACATCTGCAACAGAACAAAGGATCAATTTTAAATCGCATCTTTAGACAAACTGTTGCTTTCAGCCTGTGGCAAAGACCCAATTTGTTTCTATTTCTTTCTATGAAATCTATGAACAACACTAAAGATAACGCAGCCTGACAGACAGAAAATTCTATTTAGCACCAACAAGATGAATTCTAAATAGCTGTAAGGTAAAACTTGGCATCCGCTACAGAAAATGTTCAGCCCTCTGGTTCTGTGTCTGTTATCTTAATTGGATTTCTGTCATCTTTTTGAAGCACTTCACTTATAGATGCTGCTCATCTAATGGTTTGACATGTTTGCACTGTGCTGTAGGTGCAATTAAACACTTCTGACAACCTAAAATGCAAAGTTTGAGGAGTTTGATTTCAAATAACTTTGTCATCTTCACTGTATTACACAGCAATCTTGGTACAGTCGACAATTAACAGGATTTTGTCGTGAGTGTTGCCTTTACTCTGCCTTGATTGCTTGATTCAGCAGCTGAATATTAGTGCTTACTCCTGCTGGTAATGCTTATTCCAGGGTCCAACTGCGACACAGCTCTTTGCCGTCCTAAACGCGCTTCATTTCACACCAAGAGCCTTTCTGCAGCTGCATATAGTCAGCCAGACAGGACAGTGTGCAAGCCAAATTAAGCTGACCAGACCACATATCTCTGTGACAATCGCTCACATTGTGAGAAAATTGTTTTTGATGTTTAATTGTTCGTACATGGTTTAAGTGTTTTGACATCAGATTTCTGCTTCTGCGGAGATGTAATTATATGACTGAGACACTTACGAAGTTATTAGTGTTCCCCTGCCTGACTTCCTGGACATGTTATCTAGTCTGTGCTGGGTAATCCTCCCTCTGTAGAAGTAATCGATACATTTTAAGTAGACGTGGGACCACTTTAAACCAATACCAGCATTGGATCCCATGTTGATATTTTTCTTAAATTGGATTGCAGGCTAAAGTCATCAATTCGTCCACGAATCCATACTCCATGGCACTGTGCTGCTGCAAATCCTATTTTGGTTGCTTTTGTTCTGAAGCATTAAGCTGAAATTTACAATGTTGGTATTTAGGTGTTAAAACATCCATACAGTTTTCAAATCGTTAAACAGATTTGACAAACAGAGAAAGATAATCAAGCAGTCTAAGTCAATCTGTCTCTACGTAAAGAAGTTAAATCCTCCTAAAGCTAATTACAGGCTGTACCTCCCCTGGCAGCAACAACTGCTATCAAGCATTTGCATAGACTGGCAATGATTTATGGGTAGCTGTGGATGAATTATGGCCCAGTATTCTTTGAAGATTTGTTTTAAATCAGGCACAGAGGAGGCCTGTTTAAGGTCACAGCAGAAAATCTGCATCAGAATGCAGTAGATGTAATAATTTGTGTATGCTTACGCAAACAAAATCCAGCATTTTTTTTACAAGTTCTAAATGTGATGTTCCTCTGTGTCGTTACATTAAAGTCATACGCACGTGGACTGCACCCAGAAATAACAGTTACGCAGACCACACTTCCTACAAATCTCCTTCTTCCAATGAGGTACAACTGTGCTGCTCTAAATTACATTCACCCAAGGGGAATTCATCAGAACATAGATATGTGCAGGGCACCTTCAAATCAGAAAGCTAATAATAAAAACACCTGAAATACAGGGAACAGCACAGCGGAGGACTGCACTGACCTTTAATAACAATCATCCAGGTTCACCTGAGGATAAACTGTGAGACCTTTTATGCAAATCTGTATTCTTCATTTTACCTCATTCTTATGATGCATTGGGGTCATATCAAAGGCTCTAAAATTATGTATCATGTCAAAGAATATTATTTCAGATTACATGTACATCCCATGCAGCCAATATTGCTTTATTAACTAGATTTTTTTTTCTTCCCGATGTATGATGAATGATTCTTTTGTCTGTTAGTAATATTATTCTTTTGTCTGTTATTTTTCATACATCTCTGATGATGTATGAAAAATAATAAATAACATCTTTATCAAGAAGAAACTTGCTCAACTGATCAAGCTGACAGAGAGTGGATGAATGAAATGTAGTGTGCCTGGAGACAGAGCAATTAGCCAAGTACAACTGGGTGGTGCTTAATTTATATTTTTTATTCCTAGTTCCTACACTTAAATGTTGCTCTCATTTGCTGTATTTGAGAGATTCTATTTTATTTTTTTTATATTACGTTTAGGATTACTTCTAGTAATTATTTTTGTTTTACTGAGTTAGAGACAAATAAGAGCAAAACATGAAAAGAGTAAATGTCTTTGTTTCAACTGACTTTATTTTCAGCTCTGCACTGTGATTTCCATTGCTAAACATTTAACTGACTGCCCCTCAGAAAACCCTGCAAAGTTCCTGAATAAGGCTGGAAAATAATCCATTGTTTCATTACCAGCTCATGAAAAAGCAATAAAACAGTTCTGTTTGTTTGTCAAAATTCTGGGTCATCTATCGAATCTTGGGTGTGCCGTCATGCCAGCTATAAGCGAAGACAGATTCACAGAGAGGCAGTATTTATCACTCTGCCTGCAGCAAGGCATAGAGGGGAGCTTCACGAGTACAGAGACAACTCAGGCAGATGCCATTATAAATAATGCATGAACAATGGAGCCAGAAGAAGAGCCTTGGAACAGCTAATTATTCAGCCCGACATTTTCAGAAACTCACATCGAAGCTGAAAAAGATGGAACTCAGGCCGTCACTGCTGCTGCTGCTGCTGCTGATTTGTGTGCCTCCACACTAATGTCAGCACGGCTAGGCTCAATTAGGAAATCTATTAATCTACAAAAATGTTTTCCTATTACAACAAATAATTTTCTCATAATTGGCCAAATGCATAAATTGAAATTTGTTATGTGACACCAATTGAAAAAGTTTAAGGAGTTATGAATACTTTTACAAGTTTTTTTTATTTTATTTTGAGAGACATAAATTGGTATCTGGAGGGGGGAACTTCTCTACAGGAGCAACACAGAGCATTGTTTACACTCAATTAAGAGCCACCCACACTTGTGGTGGAAAGACAACAGTATCTCCTTTTCTCTCCTTCTCTTTTGCTTGTGAAAACTGAAGATTTGACGGGTCGATCTTCAGATAACTATCCGCTTATTTAAGTGTCACGGTTTTTTCCCCAAACATAATTTCCACCCAGCGATGCGGCACTCTATCAAAACTGGAAAGAGGCCTCATAATATTCACATAATCGCATACATCCTCCGTGCTCTAACTTTTCATTTCTGTAATTACAGTGGCCATTAGCACTGAAGCATAAATCCTGCGGGAAGCTAATAAATGGTGGAGGATGATTACAGGAGCTGAAAACCCTCTACTGACAGCGGCTCTTACTGAACGAGCTCACTGTCAAGATGCAGCAACATCTTATTTGCTGAAAAATAGAGCCGTCCCCGGTCGTCCATTTATCAAGACTTCAATCAGGAGCGACTTGTTGAAGGGTCAGTGAACAAGCCACTGATGTTGTCTCGTTTATAGAAGCGTGCCATAAATAATGTGTATGAAGCAGGTTGGTTATGGGAGTTTAATTGGAAGTTAATTAGTGACTTTCACAGGACATGAGAGAATTCAGTGGAATAATGTTCAGCACAACACTTTGGCCTTGAAGCAGTTTTTCACTGGAATGCATTAATTAATATAATAACGACTAATTTCTGTTTCCTAAGAAGTTTAAATATCAAAGTTAGTGAATCAAGCCTTTTTTTAATTAAAAAAACAATATTAATGCTTTATTTATATTTCAGAGTATATTTATTTTGTGAATAATATAATAAAATTGGACAAACTTATGATTTCATTAATCTGGCACCATTGAAAACCCAAAGCCAAATTGTTCTCGACCTTAAAATGACAATAACGGCAAAAGTAAGTACAATTATCCCATTAGACTCAGCCAGGCAACCTATATAACTGAGGTTATTAATGCTGTCTAACTGTTGCAACAGTTCAAAATCCCTACAGTTTTTATATCATTATGAAACCATGTGCAAATATATGCAAATTAAGATTGAACACACTTAACAAAATGAGACAAAATAACGTGACTAAAATTTAGATACTGGCATTCCATAATTTGAATGGAATAGAAATAAGATAATTTAATTTGATGTTGGTAGAAAATGTGTTTCAGAAGAAATAACACTTCTTCAGGAGCTTAAGAAAGGCTCAACCACAGAGTTCAGAAATTGCTCCACAGCAAGCCTTGGAAAAGAACTGTTTTGTTGAAAAAAATAATCATCTGCTTCGACTAGTAAATCATTGACTTTAGAACCCAAAAACCATGCCAAGTCTTTGCTGAGCCAGAAGAAATAAGAGTTGGCAGGGGAACTCAAAACAAATCAATGTTATAAAATGTTTTAATGGAATCAGTTTATCAGCTCTGGTCGAGCGCCTAAACTGTTGCAGAAAAACCGAACAGGACAAGAGAAACTGAACTGGGTGATGCATCTTCCAAACATCTCAACATGTATCTGAGTTATATGAAAGCCTGTCTACTTTCAATTGTTTTAATCCAAAATCAATGCATTATTATTAACCATATAAGGGTGGAACAAGTGACAATACGTTATGCTACAATATTTGCATTGCCAAGAGGCAGACGAAACCACCAGAGTAAAGTTAATAAAACTACAAATCAAGTTATTTCCATGCACCAATAAAAGAAATAACATCAGTAATTAATTTTAATATCTAAAAGAGCAGAGTAGCCAGCTGAAAAACATCTTATACATTTTCATCAGTAAAAGCATGGCTGGCTGAGTCCACTTGCCAGGACTCAGCTCTGACAGGTGGAAATCTTAAACAGTGCTCTTTAGTGGGCTAAGAGTCTGCAGAGCGTCTTAATGAGGTCCCTATTTGCAATGCTCAGAGAGATGGGAGAATCTGGCTGAATAAAAAAAAAAAGTACACAGTAATTTATTTGAGCAATGGTGTGAGCTTCTTAGCAGATTCACCCAGATACACCATACAAACCAGACAAATGTCAAACAGTTATATATATATACAGCTTTTAAAAATGAATGAGACTGCATTCAAGTATATTTTGTGCAAGACTAGGCACTTAATAGCAGTTACAAGGTCTTCAGTTGTAGACCCTTCAACTGCCATTGAGTGAAGAGTTATTGTAGATAGAGCCAGAGTAGCTCTAGTTTTGGACAGACGGACGGATGGATGCGCTGTGTTCATCATGTCATGTCAACAAGGCTTTTTTTAATCCTGTCTTTATTTCATGTAGGTACAAATCCATCTGTTTTCCACACCTCATATTTGTCGAGAAGGTAAACAAATGCAACCTTCACATTTCAGATGGAGTATTTCAATGCCCCGGACAGCAGATTACAGTCCTGTCTGAGCAGAAGCTAGCACACCCATCTGTTCACAGCATCACATCTCCACATATGCTGCAGTCAACCCTTCTCTTTTTTCTTCCTTTCCATTTTGTTTGATGACGAAGATGGATTTTTTTTTTTTAACTTTTCTTGACTGAAATGCCATCATTTCCTGAACAAGAGGTCATGATGCTACAGTGCAGCATTTTACCAAACACATTGACATTCAAAAACCTATCACATCCATGACTTTTCAAAGGAAATTCACTGTAGATTAATACAACTTTAATGAACCTAATCAACGGAGGTGTTTTTAAATTATTATTTGACATTTAGGAGAGCGTGTTGGATTCCATGATGTACTAAAGTCAATTTAATCTGACAACCTCTTAAAAATCATTAGGATTTTCTGTAATTGCCATAGAGTGTATAATATTATCCAGCAAGATACTCAAAAATCAAGAGGTTAGAACAGAAGTCTTAAGTGTTATATTAATTTTGTGTAACATTTTAGTTTGATGAATTTCATACCTATTTAAAATCTTTCTCGTTTTTCTAAACACTAAAGAGTAAATTGTAAGTTAAAGTCCTACCAGACTTCGTGTATTGGGAATATCTTGACCAGGGTATCTGATAGTTGCTAAATACATCATGACTCAAAAACAAAGGAGCTTCTCGATAAACTAAAATATAATCAGAAATTTGCTATTTATTTACTTCAGTCACAAAATTCAAAACGGGAAACTCATAATTTCATTTCCTTCCAGTTAATTTAAATGATTATGTCTTAAAGGCAATAAGAACTCAAAATTCAACTCATTACAAAATTTGAATGTAAAATGAAGCACTTGAAATATAGGCCTCAGCGTATAATGAGTGTATAGATGAGTTTCACTTTTCTGAGTTCAATTACTAAAAGACATTAAGTTTTTACTGATCCTGTGATTTGTTGAGATGCAGCTGTACAAGCATCCCCTCTTAAACCTACAATATCCATTAAGGACAATAAATGGTCTGACCCACTCAGCCTCGGTCAAAATGTTCCAAAACAAAATCCTGTTTGTCTTTTGTTATTTGAAGTGGACTGATGGTAAATTTTATAGGCAAGAACAAATGTACTCAGGTTATTGCGGGTGGGCATACTGCCAGAAGCCCCCACCATGAGGCCTCATCCCAAATCTGTTCAACCCTTCAGTTTGCCACACACTCATCCAAACAGACAGGTGAGGCGCACCGCTTCAAGCACCAGGAGGGGTGATATGTAAATTTCCTTGGTGGCTGAGATTTGCGATTCAATTACAAAATCTCTTGAAACCCAGTTGTGCGGACATCGCGAGCACCCTCACGTCCGTAGCACCGAAGGCGGTAAAAGACGCTGGAAATTTTCTCTGGCCGACACTGATAAGACTATCCGCCTGAGCTGATATTTCCCAGCAGTGAGATCAAACAGCTGCTGGATGTTAAGGTGGAGGCTTGCAAGGATTTGAGACTGCTCACCAGCTTCTACAAAGAGATCTTAAACATGAAGTTTATGTCACGGATTCATCGGTCTTTTGTCACACTAAGGTCACCTTACATCAGACTATACACCCTGAAATAGTTGGGTTTTTAATATGTGGTTCCTAAGAAAAATATACACTTAAACACAGTAACATACAAGTCAATTCTGTCATTACATTAGAAGAGTTCAGGTAAAAATAAGTGACAGTATAACTTAACCTGGCATAAATTCACTTTTCAACATTCTTTCTACCTTTCTATTGTTTTTCTAATATAATTTTCTTAAATTTTCTGTGTTAAGACAGCCATATTCAATACATTAAAAGTTTAACAAGTTAATTTACTTCAGTAGCTCAATTAAATAAGCGAAACACATTATATATACTAATAACACCCAGAATGATATTTCCAAGCCTTAATTTATGTTATTATGTTGATTTTTCACTTATGAAAACAAAACATTTAAGGTTACAGTAGATCCACTGATCAGGTAGAAGAATTTACCAACAGGACAACAAATATGGCTCTTAGGGAAAAATAGCGAGAAGACAGTCATTGATCAATGAAAGCCATAAAAAGTATTTTGAGTATTTTCATACCATTGAGATACAGTGAGCTACAGTGAAACATGGTGGTGGCGGCGTCATTTCTCGAAAATGCTGTACTTCAGGAAGGACAGGTAAACAATTCAGAATTGATAACAAGAAATAAGGAGCAAAATGCAGGGCAATACTGGAAGAAACATGTGTGGCTGCAAAATGACCCAAGAATGTGGATGAGGTTCACCTTCTAGCAGGAGAACAGCCTTAAACATACAGCCAGAGGTGTGATAACAGCATATTTGTGTGTTTGTCACGATCGCTAGGTGTTATGTTTCAAAGTTTTTGGATTGTGTGTATTTTGGGTTGTTCATTATTGTCATTAAGGTATTTCAATACTATTCAATTAATTAGTGTGGAAGCTCTTAGCTCATTCTGAAGTTCTGTTCTTTGTGTATGTTGGTTTTGATCTTGTTATTAATTTCTAGGTTTTGGTTAGTTAGATCCATTGTTTCCCTACTCAACATCTCCTGCAACCATAAGCCATCCTTCCCTTCATTTCCTCCTTAGATTTTCCCCAGAACTGTTGTTCTCATCCTGGTTCTCATGTGCTTCCTTATGATGTTTATGGCCTGTTCACATTTGGGTCCACATCCTCAACAACAACAACACATATCAGTGTTGGAAAAGCCTGGAACTAAATCCAATTGGGAATCAGGTCTATCTGGAAAGACCTGATAAGTACTTTTTAAAGACACTGATCTTCCAATCTGATTTTACAAAGAACGAACAAAACATCAGTCGTATATGGCCTTAACTGGCAGAGACAAACCTCAAAAGACTGGCAGCTTTACAACTTAGGACTAAAGGTGGTTCTAGAAAATCTAGGTTCAAACGAGAGAATGCATCTTCTGATGTCAAAAATGAGAAAAAGACGTATGATGTCTCCAGTTTACATTTATGTCACACTTTGTGTTTTGAAAAGGCATATATACATACATATATATATATACATGAAAGTGTGTAAAATCATCACATTCATTAGTTCGGAAGGGGCGCGGACATGAGAGCGCGCGCTTATTCGGTCTTGCAGTCTTGTCTAAAAAGATAAAAAAAATTATAATCTCTAAACATTTTTTCGTAGCGACTAACGCGGATTAAAACGCAGTGTCGTATGTGTAGTTTGGGTCGAGAGTTAACTTTGCGGCTTTACCCCACCAGGTGCATCCAAAGCGCCAGTGCGGAGGTATAAAGGCAGGAGAAAATACGGCACTCACATCTCTGAAGCGATTCCAGTGTTTGGTCTTACGGCTGTACTGAGAGATGGTTGACAGCCATTGCTCATCTTCCATGAAATTCCCGACCCTCGCGGTCTCCTTCCCACTTTTCGCGTCCACCTGGAGCGAGACGCCCACCAGCAGGTACAGGCAAGCCACGGTCCTCACAGCCTCCATCATGTTGGTCAGGTCAGCTCGGTTTGGGATGTGTCCTGCTCCTTCTGCTGCTGCTGTCCTCCAGCCACTGAGCCACACGCAGGATTCCTGCTGCTGCCTCAAAGCATTGACTGGAGAGGAGAGAGAGGAGGAGGAGGAGGAGAAGCAGGGAGGGAGGAGAGTAACGAAGAGTTCCAATACTGATTCTTTATTTTAGCTTGCTTCCTTATTTCAAAGGTTTATTTACGAGCGGAACCTTCAGCTGCAGGTGACGCACACAACCGGATATTGAACAATTTGAATACCATCAGGTGATTTTTTTTTCTCAGTTGTTAAATTAAAAAGAAAGTCTGATCTTGTAAAAGACAGTGAAAAAAAGTATTTGCCCAGTTAAAGATTTGTTTTTACTTTTATGTATCATTGCACACTTTCCTAATAAATACAATAAGTAGTTTTCAAATGATGATTTAATTTACTAAGGGAATAAAACTATCAAAACATCCAAACAAGTAATTTTCCCCTAAACCTAATTCCTGGTTGTGTCACCTTGTGCAACTGCTGTCAAGCATTTCTGTGAACAATAAGACTCTTAAATCTGTGTGGAGAAACAAGTGTGGAATAACTTTGGCTCACTCTTCCTTGCACAATTGTTTTAAATCAACCCAATTGGATGTCACACTACATTAACTGAGTCATGCTTTAATCCAGGTTAGATCACTCTAAAAACACCCAAAGACTTGCTGTTGAGGTCTGGATTATTATCTTGCATAATCCTAGGGTTATTGAGTATAAATTAAACCGATGGCTGGATGTTCTCCTTCAGAATTTTCTGCTTGGGAACAGAATTTATGATTTCATTATGCCAAGTGGTTAACTCAGACAGCTGGATCAAGGCATGGACTTTGCAGCAATCTCTCCTTTAAAGTTAATATATGGTAACAGTGGATGGTTAATTCATGAACTTCATGGCGACAGTGGAAAGGAAAACTTCCTATTAACAGGAAAAACCCTTAGTGTAAACAGGCACATAATTCATTTGAACGGAGATTTGGGAATCTCAAAAATGCAGAGGATCAAGTAGACATTAAAAAGAAAACATGTGACTGTTCATTAACATGGAACAATGACATGTTGCTCTAACATGTTCAGGAGAGGGTGTTAAAGGAAAAGTATTTGCTCAACTGAATTGAGTTTATTTATGTTGTTCATCAATCTATTGGAGTGGATAGATTCAAAGTCAATTACATAGATTCTAGTTTGAGTCAACTGATGGATCACAGTCTACTTGTTAGCTGTAAGCAGAGGTGCCCAAAGTCAGTCCTCGAGGGCCGGCATCCTGCATGTTTTAGTTCTATCCCCGGTGGTAGTAACAACCATTTCAGCATGTCAATGTTCTTCTTCGGCCTCTAATGAGCCATCATTTGATCCAGGTGCGTTAAACCAGGGAGAGAACTAAAACATGCAGGATGCCGACGCTGTTTATTTTAAAATGAACAAAAGTAAACACTTGAAATATTGTTGTTTGTATGTCAGTTTAACATTTTGAAATGAACAACAGAAATAATGGACTTTTTGATTATTTAAATTTATTTAAATAAGTGGAATCTTCATCTGCAAAACAATCGTTAACATGGAACAGTGAGTGACATGTTGCATTAAAATGCTTTGGAATATTCAATAAAATCCTTATGCATGTGAAGGTGAATTGATTTCTATAGCTCAGCCAAAGAGCAGAGAAAATATGGGGAAAGTGAGGCAGTGATGTCCAAACTGGTCTTTCCACACTGCTGAGGGGCGAGACTCCCTTGAGGCCAAGAGGCAAATGAGGTTCAATTTAGCTTAAAATGAGCTCAGTTTCATTCCTAATTGTGTTCATTAGCAGCAGAGGAAGAAATATAAGAGCTTCTCTACAGAGGTTTCAAAGTAATCCTTATCATTATTTTTCTGCTAACTATACTGACAAGGAGGTCTTTAACATGCACTGAGGAAAAAGCTTGTGACATGGCTATTTTGGGAATGGAAATTCAGACCTCGTAATTACTATAACATGAATTGACTATCATTTAAAGATTAGTAATTGAGTCAAACACTCAGTGTTGGGATTCAATGTTTTATTTGTGGTGGTTCATAATGGCCTTAAAAGGATAAATAAAAGCAAAAACACAGTGGGAATGTCTTTTTTTCCAGAAAATGGTAGCATGCTGTGTAACAATTTGCTTTCTGTGCAACATAGTTGGCTAAATCTATAAAAATTGAACAAACACTCAGAATGGTCTACATTTACTGCAATATTTATGCAGTGTTGCATATAAAGCAACAATTTTATTTATTTATTAAATTTAACAGTTTTTTTTTAAATAAAAGTTTTATTGTGTATATTAGTAGGAGGTAGCAGCTGGTAATAAAAATAAGTATTTACAAATCAAGCAGCTATATTTATTTGTAATTTTAGTTCCATTCCATTGTTTATTAATGTCACTTTGGAGTTATAAGCAAAGATGAGCTGACTAGGGCAAAAATATGCATTAAAATATAACTAAAATACACATTACTGAAGCTATACTGAAAGTTAATTTTGAGGGGAATAAAGGTTCATTACATTTGCTGTCCGACAGCGATGTTCGATTAGAATTTCACTGCACTGTACCAAAAGGTGTTGAGATTTAGGGTCTGGAGCTGAACGAATAAAAGATTTATTACATCCGGTCTTTTTTATCCAGAATTTATGACCCACAGAGATTTACTGTACCTGCACATCATTCTGAGTCTCCCCACGTCATTCCCGCTGCTTCTCTTAACTCTGCATGCCCTCTCCTCTTCTCTGCGTTTCATCCCCTACGACGATAAACCTAATCCAGCACCCTCCCTGTTCGGATTAATTTAAGTTTAAGGGTTACCGGTATTGGCCAAGGTTGAGTAGCCAGGGGCAGGATCACATTTCTGTCATGCTGCTTAGCCGGCAGAACTAACTCTTGACACTTGCATCAAAGTTGTCGATGTGGCAAATGTGTGCTTCTTTTATACGAGCATGCAGAGCTGCAGAACCAGGAAGCAAGGACAAGAGGAGAAATATCTCAGTGTAGTATGTACATAAAAAATATAATGTGACAAGTTAAAAGGGTGCATTAACTAAAGCATAATGCTAAACGTTGATGATTAATGATCACACATCTGAACTAGGTCACTTTTTCAAGGGCTTTTTTTTACACTTTGTGAATTTAAATGTTACAGAGAAACCTCTGTTTTGACCGTAGTAATAAATGTTTCCTGAGGGAAATTCTTCAGAGCGAGAAAAGCTGAGAAAACATGTTTAAGTTGTTAAATCATCTTACAAAGCAGGTTTTAGGAATGAGATGACACAATATTGCCAAGGGCTCTTACAAGTGTACCTGTTTGGTCCCTACAGCATCTAATGTGGAGACAGAGGAATGCTTTTACTTTCCTTGAAGACTGAATTCTAAGAAAGGCTATACCCAGACTCATAAGTTCAACTATGATCTGGGTATCCTAAATCTTTAAAAATATGACAGTGGTGGTAGTTATGAGGTGACAAAATGTGGAAAAGTTCAAGGGGTATGGTTAATGTTTTCAGATACCAAATATGAAATCAGCACCATTTGGGTAAAATAATACTGAGGCTCCTCTTAGATCAGTCTGTATGCAACCTCAAAAATCTTTATTTTTTTGCTGTTGATTGCTTAGTTTGCAAATATTGTGAGGAATGTTGTCACAAGGACACTAAAAGGCAGAGAAGTGATGACCAGGTTTTCACTGCATTTATCAATAAATAGCTTCTGCTGCACTTGCAAGTTTTACATCAGTTGAGTACAGCAAAAGGAGATTGTGGAAACAGCGTAGTTATTGCACATTTAATTTGTATTTAACTCTTGAAATCACTACTTCATTATGGAACGTAAGGTAAAGTTGTTTAAAAAATAATAAAAAGAAAAAACTCAGGTTTGATCTAGTAACTCAGTTTTGCGCCGTTTTAACATATTACAATTTTTAGAGACATACAGACATTACCTTAGAGGCAAATGTTTTAATAATAGCTAATTAACACTTTTGCAAGGTTGTCGCACTTTCAACAAAAAAGGTGAATTTTCAGGTTATTAAAGTATTTATTAATATCAGGTTAAATTGAATAACCAGATATAAAATAATCTCTAAACATATTTTTAGGCAGAAGGGGCAACATGAAAGGGAATCACAATGATCTATAAAACATTTGTTAATTCCACTCTGCAATTCTTATTGGCTATCCAGAGTCTCAACAAAATGGCAACATTTTTATAAATTTTTTATTTGGAAAAAATGGGTTTGTCAGTCTTGCTTGAAAGAAAGATATCCTATCACATTTAGTACCAAGATTTAATGCGATTGGCTGGGCTTCCTCGGATAGGAATCTGTTTAACAATTTCAACATTTGGTTGCACCGTATCATACCATAAGGAACTAAATAGAAGTTATTTGTTGAATTTAAATCTGCAAATGTGATTGATCTGACTGTACATTCCTATAAATAGGAACCAATTGGCATTTGTTGTGAACTGACAGTACATCCATAAGATCAATTTAACAGATCATGATGAAGAACCACATGACTATTAAATTCCATACTTTTCCTGTCACTGACATATATTCAAGTAAAGTGAAAGAGCAACTTTGTTGATATTGCACATCAGTGCAATAAAAGCAGCTATCAGATTTACTCTAATAATATGGGTATCAAACTGAGCCATCAGCTTTTTAATGGTCCAAATTCTGTAATTTCAACCATTTTTATGTGCATGTGCAACTGGTCATGTTAGCCTCAAACTGGTCTGTGATCATCTTTGCCAAAAACTTTGCTCACACTCATCAAAACAGGAACTGCGGCTGCTTTGTATTTTAGTCATGAAAGCGCTGCATGGTTTACATTTTCAGATAGGAGTCATGTTTGTCAGAATGAGCTCAAGAATAAAGAGATTGACTTGATGCCAGTTCATCTCCCGAAACTCATGCACTTTAATAAACCCAGTCCACCCTTCACTAAGCTTATTGAATTTTCAGAGAAGCAGCAGAAGCTGGGAAAATATTTTTTTTATTAACATCAGACAAGGCGGTACGCGGCACAATTTGAAGGCTTTCTTATCTGGAAATATTCCCGTCGTATTACAAATGTAAACAACACACACAAGTCTAAAGAGTCCTGATGAGCTGCACAGCTTATCACAGCCGCTCACATTGTCACACAATGACGGAGCTCTGAGGATTTCTTCAAGAATTAATGGTAAACAGCAGATGGTTATAGAAGGGAATGCAATGCAGGGAAGCAAACAGTTTGGCTGCATGTTTCCATTTGTTGCTTGGATCTGTTGAGACTTGGTCAGCGTCATTTCTGTCCAGCTGCGTCCAGCAAAGACCTGGAACACAAAAAAAATCATCAACGTTTACACGTTAAAGCTATTGATTTGTACTGATCTACAAGTAATCTCAGTTTTTCATTGTAATTCCTTATGGGTATATCAACTAAAATTCATTAAAGGTTGTTTCATAATATCATGAAATGAAAGTTGAAGGGGTAGGAATACTTTTGCAGAATGCAGGATGATTCAATTACGACGTACTAAGTTTAGTGCTCATTTCTCCCTCAATTTGAGGAAGTTGCATTCTGATAATTGAACCCAAACTCTAAAAAAGTCTGCATGAAAAAAAGTCAGACTAGCCTGAGATGAAAATCCTCAATCCAAAATCCCATCAGAGGTTATTTCGAATGTAGGGGAGTGAATAAGCCACATCTGGAGGCATTTAATAAGTAATCTCAAGTGACTTAGAACTGTAAATGAAGCTGCTAGAAATGCATATGGATTCGATTCAATGGGATTCAAACTGGGTCACACAGCTATTAAGACTGCAAAGTTAGTTGAGAGCAGTGTGACAGCAGCTTGCCACTGTTGGTTGAGCACTGAAGCGGCTGTTTTTCGCACTGCAGGCAGCTTACAGCAGCAGATGTGGGAGAAAGTGCAGCAGTTTCCCCAATTAAACGCAGAGTAAACAGGAGCTCGCTTACACTTGAACTGCTAAACACAATCACCTCTGGGAGATGTTCTTTTGCATTATGTGTGACAAAGCCACAGCACTTTTACTTTAGGATTACAAAGAAACAAAACTGTGCTTCAAGCTTGAGCTTAATTACCATTATGCAAATACGTCAACAACAATCAACAACATATTTGGATTGTTTACCCTCCTTGCCATGTGGTTTAGTACTTTGCTTGTGAGAGTAAAAACACAACTGCTGATCTTGTGGGAATACCTGCCAGAGCAACATTTTTGTTTTTATTTGATGGTGAACTGCAGAGCCAAAGACACCATTGACGCATATTGCCAGAAAGAGTAAAAGGAAAATTCAACTGAAGGATAAAAACGACGATCCTCATGAGGCATCGCTTCTTTTCCAGTAACAGCCCTGTAACTCCTGCACTGAAGTGTTTTTATAGCTTTCCCGTTAGAGGAGAACACTCCCAGCAGTCCGAAACAAGCTCTGAATTGATGAGTGGGATGTTCTCTGCATCAGCACCAGATACCAGTTATCACCATTGTAATGATGGTGAACGATTTCAAGTGTTGTGTGAAACGTTTTCATGATAAAATAAAAGTATGCAAAAGGAAATCAAATGTGTACACTTTTACAGCGTCTGATCAGAGAGTTTGCAGCAGAAAGCGTAGATTTCTGCATTCTGAACCAAAACTGATCCAAAATGCTGATTTATCTTCACAACTGTGAACATTTCAAAGAATAAAGACTTAATCCAGAAGTAACAAACTATGATGGGGACCAGTTTGCTTTCTGCCTCGTCTTCAACCCTTATTGTGAAGAGTGAATTATAACAAAGCTACTGCACTTTGTGTTTAAACACTTTCCAATAAACACGACTGCAGCATAAAACGCATGCGGACAGCTGCAGGAGGCCTCTGCATGAAATTCAGATTCAGCACTCTGGATGATAAGCTGCTGCATGAATCACCTACCCTCTCACCCCTCTCGCCTTGACTGTCAATCAAGGCTGTGACACTGGTTACTGACACAGCGGTTAGCATTAATTTCAAATGGTATAAAAAGATGACAAGAGAATAAAATCTAAAAAAGGAAGCACAGTTGTATTTTTGTTGCATCCAAATTGGAAAAACTTTGATTTTGTCACAATGAATCAGTGAAAGGGATATTTCAGGATTTGGCCATGACCAAATCAGCTTTCTGATCACATCCAAGTTTATGAACATTTGTGTTTTTGAGTAATAGATTTACAATCATTTTTGCCAGGTTGGAAATTATATAGCACAGCTTTTTCAATACATTTGTAGGTTTTGTTTTTTATTTACACAGACGTTGATGAATGTTTCGACAGAAAATAAAGGTTGCAGGCGGTGTGCCACTAATAATCTTCATATGTGAAATATGCCTTACGAACAGTACACAGTGTTTCCTCTCAAAGTAACTAATATAAAAGCATAGCTATGAAAATAAGCAGAAAAATGTAAATGGTTCAAGTAATCCTATTTTGTTAAATTGCTTTACTTACATTTTTTAAATCATCGTGACTGTGAGAGAAAAAAAAAATAGAAAAGTTCAAAAGGCATAAGAAGTTTTGCACAACACTGTACAGTAGCTTTTGCACATATTCCCACACAAACAAATATTTTATTAAAACATACATCTCCCACCTCATTAAAACTTCAGAAAAAAGGGATGTAGATCAAAAGGAACAAGCACAGTACACAGAGATCTAATTTATACAACTTTTTGAAAGCTGTTCAAGCTTGTCCTCAGATTTTGGAGGTCTTAGTGGAGCTTCGCACTGCAGGAAGAACAAAACTGACTAATTAGGGTGAGACGTGTCAGGGACAGAAACTACGCATCTTGGCTGGTGCACAAGCAACGTAATCACACAGATGACAAGACTTAGTCATTTTAACAGATTCGCAGATGAGACCAAACATTACAAAAACTCACAGATAAAGTGATGTCACTGTTCATGTTTGACAGAAATCACACCGAAGGATTATATATAATATATATGTAATGACTGGTTCAGATCAGCGTGCTGAATGTATTAAAACACGAAAAGCGTGAAGAACGCGTTACAGTCTACTGAGTCAGAGCTTTCCAGAAACAGCAAGACTTGTGTTGTCAACACTGGCGAGTGAGTGTCTGCTGTAATAGATCAGACATGAGGCTTAACATACTGCACTGTAATATTCTTGGCACAACCATCTGCACTGGTGACAAATAAAGGAATAATGACATGTTAAGGAGGTGCTCATTATATCTGAGTGTGTACTTGTATAAATGTATGCACAGGAATGAATATCTTTCACTTACAATCCTCACAAGGACGAAAACAAGATCTAATTTGGTACAAAACAATTATTTGGTCAATACTTCCTGAAAACCCAAAATTGCTTTCATTCCCTTTGGTAACCATCCCACCTAAATAATATCTGCAGTAATGAGACAAAATGAACTCACAGATGCCTGAAAAATGTTGGTGTTCTAAATAAGTTAATAAAGAAGACGTATGTATGAAATAAAATTACAACATTATCTGAAAAGTCACATTTTCAATTTCTCCTTCATTTAATAGTCACCTGTTGTAAAATGTACATTAGTAAAACAAAATGTACTCACAGCACATTCACAGTACTGCAAATACACTACATGAGTTGTACATAGAAAGTACCACTAGTGTGAAAATAAGAGGGAGTAACACGTTTGTGGGTACAGCTACTTAATAAAACAGAAAAAAATATATTCAGTGAGCACTGAAGGTCAGTACTCACTGACCTTCATCAAAGATACAAGTTTATGCTAGTACTACTGCACAGCTAGGTGAGACAAGAAGTTAGAAAAACTCTGACACTTTAGCTCAAAAATAGTAGACTAGGATCCTTACAGTATGACACCATTCAGTGAAAATACCACAATTAGCACAAAAATCTAAGATAAAAGTGTACACAACTTAACTGCTTTTATTTCAATCAAAAGAAAATATTTAACGGTTGCTAACTGCATCAAAACGAATGTTACAGTTATTGTGATTTTGATACATAAACAAAAGCAAAAAGAAGTAAAAAAAAAGAATTACCAGACATTAAATATTGTTTTTTTTTTTTTAAATGCTTTTTGTGCAGAACATTACCTCTTTTTGTCTTTCTGCATTTCATCAAACAGCACAAGCTTACCAAGCTTCTATTAGCTTATTAATTAGCAGGGCTATCTACTCAGGAGGAGAATACAGTGGGTTGTCAATGCCTGCAGTCAGCTGCTGCTTGTTGGTTGATAATAGTACTTTTACAAACGTTTTTGTGGACCTTTAGATTACTCACCACTCTCTGTATTTCACATGACTGGAAATCTTTTCAAATACCCAAATTTGACTTTCTTGCAACTGAAGAAAAAACTGAGTTGCTTTCTTTAGGTCAGCTATCCTGCAGTGTGCAGCAATGCTTGGGAATGTGGCTCCTCTGTCAAACTCTACACTCCAAACAGTCAGTCAGTGAAAATGCCGGTCATTCCATGGACTCTCATCTAAACCATTGGAAAAATTATTTAGGATTGGTAGCTTGCTCATGCCAAACAACAATGTAGGAGAATTTAGTCTCACATAAAAACAAGAAAATCATGCCAATTAGAAGGACTTTCTGCAATAAAGATTCCAAAATGTCAGACAAAACTGTATTTGAATGTTATCTGTTTTTTTTCTGTTTTTTTTTTTTCAACAAATAACGCAAAATATGAGATATTAATTTAAATAAACACAAATTTGGAACATAACCGATATTTTTAATAAAATAGTAACATCTCCTGCTTCATTAGATAAGCACAACACAATCCCTTATACGGCGTTGGTGCAGACAGACCAACATACAATAAAATGTTTTATCCCTGCCAAAACAGACAAGAATACACAGTCCTCAAACATTTAATTAAATTGCAAATCATGTGTCGCTCCTCTTTTCCCTTTGTGTACACCTGAGCTCTGTTCACTCAGCCCTACGTAAAAAAACCTTTATGAATGTGTTACCTGGAAGTGGTGCTACACTAGATATGCACTCTTGAACCAGAAACAAGCATCCTGTCTGGAGAGTAAGTGTGCATAATTCAGTCTCTTTGTTGGTCTGAATAAATATGTTTTATTTTATGCTGCTGAACAAACAAAAAAAAGAGATTTAATGACTGTGGACAGAAGAACAGAAGAGGAGAAGGTAAACTAGTCAAGCCACTGCTAAAATAGGCAGCACAGGATGGCATAGTGAACAAAGAGAGCCCTCAGACTTTCCTGGTGTAACTTTTGGCCGCTTGGCGATCACGCTCCTGCATGCTAAACAGAGAGAACCACCAGCTGAGGGGAAGGCGAGAGAAAAAAATGGAATGAACAAGAAGCCCTGCTCTTTGTTTGACGTTTGTATTCAATGACACATTCGACAGAAGGCACAGGGAGCAAAGTTGCAGCAGTTTGTGTGGGAAGGGCTCCTTAAAAAGAAAGATGGGGTGTAAAAAGAAAGACTGGCTAGTGTAATAAATCATGTGTGAAGCGTTAACACATTCAGTTAGGTGAAAGGATGTGTGTTACAAGGGGTTATGACATTCAGTGGTGTGAGGATGACATTATACCGAGTCAGACTGTTTCAACGACCATAAACAGCTTTCTGCCACGACTCAGGATGGTTATTTTTCTTCAAACTATTCAGAGTGTCACCTTCATTAACTACAAAATGCTTCATTATTTATTTTATTCTGTTTAGGGCAATTTATCACATTGTAAAACAACAAAGGTGGGGCCCATTCAGGATAAAATCACTTTACTGTCAACAACAACCCTAATTCTGCAAAAATTCATCTTTTCCATCTTCAAGATCAGAACAAAAATAGGATTAATACAAAAGTACATATTTTATGTAGATGCAAGCTTTTCACCTGTTTCTTCTGATTGCCTTTTATTTAAAAATATTATATTTTTACATTTGATACGTTGACAAATTCATGCCTGAAAAGCTATGCTCAATAAAAGCAAATACATGCTGCCATCTAGAGGTCAGAGCCATTAACTGCAATTTTCTGCTGCTCCAGAACTATTTTCTCACCCACCTCAGAATATTACGCTGAGCTGGGATAAAGGTCACGAGAAGCTTATGCTCCCGGCAGATGAGTAGTATCCGGTGCAGTCTGTTGAGTACCTCTGTGACAGCTGGACAGTGTTCAGCTCAAACTCTCCAAAACTGTAATTAGCAAATTTCTGAAACACAAAAAACATGTTTTCAGACTTTAAAAATCATTTTCAGTTTAAAACAACTATTTTAACAGACTTGTTAGAGGTCAAACTAAAATATTTCTTGCCATCTACAGTGCTTAGCAAAAGTATTCAGTTCATTGTGTTACAATGGATTTATTTACATTTTATGACAGACACAAACCTGGATTGAACTGTGTCCTTTAAGACCATTAAAAGCTTGAATTGTTTTATAATCTAATCCTGCTTTAAACATTTCCACCTCTTTATAACCTGACCAGTCTGCCATGTCCTTTAGACTTCATGATGCCGTTGTTCATTTATGTTCTAACAAACTTGATTAAATTGGATTTTTTTTTTCAGGATAATCAGAATAATCAGAGTGGGTCTGTTTACTTCTCCACACCATCGAAAACCGTAAAAGAAGGAAAAATGTGTTAACGAATAAACTGAACACTGTGACCTTTAAAGCGATCAAACATCTGGGAGGATTATTTCACTCAGAGCCTTAAATTAGAGAACATTTTGAAATAGTTGACAGAAGTGAGGCAGGGCAGCGAGCTGCTCTGTCAAAACAACAAAATCAGGTTTTACGGAGCTGTTCATTACCTAGCTCTTATGGGACTCTGAAAGCAGAGAACATGTCAGTCCTATTAATGCTTTGAATCCAAATACATTAAAGTACAACACATCTGCAGGTGCTGAAATACAGCATATGTATCTGGTTCATAGGTTTTAAAACAGGAATTTATGTAATCACCCACATGGCTTGGTATAAGGGAATCCAATACTACATTACAAACATTTATGTATTAATCTGGATGTAAAATGGGTCTAACCTTTAATATGTTCCTGGCATCAAAAGCCTCTCTTTCACTTGTGGCTTGTTTTCCTGCTCCACCCCTGTTCTCAACTGGAAAAACACCACAGACCAACATACAATAAAAGGAAAAACACTTTGATAAGTTATCTCGGGGAAGCAACAAACATGTTAACTTGCAGCTCCAACAGTACCCAGTGAATGTCAAGGTAACTTCGTTTGTTAAATGATATTGCGAAACTGAGGACTGAGGAGCCACTGAGGTTTGTACATTGTGGTTGTAAACATGATCAGCAGTGGCAGACCACTTTGCTTGCGCGGTGCTGTTGTCGGTCAGTCCGGTGCGAATGTGAGAACCGCTGCTGGACGGGATCCATCAACAAAATGAATGAAGGCATTGTGGGAGTAGCTGGAAAGCAGCACACTGTTCTGTGCACGTACACAGCTCTGAGGCCAAACAGAGAAGTACCTCCCTGATTTCTCTCTGGGCAATTTAGCTGTTCTAATTGTTTTGAGGCTCAGCTTTGTGGTCACTGCAGCGCCGATCTGAGTCAAAAGATAATAAGGGAACATTGGAAAAGTATGTTCTGGGAAAAAAAAGGACAAATATAACGATCCCAGCAGTTCTCCTTTTTCCGGTTCGTGGTTAGCTGAGGCCTCTTAAGACAAAAGATGAATCACAAATATCCTTTTTATGAATCGATGGCGGTTAAACATTTTTGGTCACTTTCTCATGAGTGTTCTCACAATTTCATTTGGATATATCTGTAACACTAACTGATAAAATAGAAAGCCTCATGTGTGACCTGAAAATACCACTTTATTTCTACACATCTGAGCATATTGAAAAGATGTTGTTCTATTCATGACCACTTGTATTAAGCCTCTGCACAGCTGTTATCAAGTAGAGAAAATGTGATCTACGTCCTGAGGACATTATCTCATGAAACACTGTTTTTCATAAAGCCTGGGGCCACAAAAATCACACAAAAGTCTTAAAAGTAACTCTTGAATAAACATTTTTTTTAATCACATGTCTTTATGAATTAAGATTCACATCAAGCTAGAATAACAAACTACATGCAAGAGCATCTGAATAAATTAGACTACCTTTAAAAAAAGTTAATTTATTTCAGTAATTCAGTTCAACAAGTCAAGCTCATTTATAGATTCATTCCACATAATTATTTTAAAATGTTTCTGCTATCTTGGTGATTAATGCTTTCACCTAATGAAAACCCCAAATTAAGCTTCTTAGAAATTTTGAATATTATATGAGACTAGTAGAAAAATAATTTTAAATAGAGAAATTGAATGTTATGGACATGTTGTAACTAATTCTGGGAAAGACTTTGTAAAAGAAGCCTGATGTTCTGAGACTCGTATCCAACTACATCTCCGGAAAGCTGAGTGGAAGGTCAAAGTGTGGTAACAAAACGTGCACACACCTGGCTACGTATCCATTTAAAAAATCGTTGGGGTACATTCTCAAGGTGTGCACTATGGCTGAATTCAGTGCTTTAAAATCCACCTCACACAGATGTATCCAAGATACTTTTCTGACATCGAGGTAAAAATATAGTGGATCAGAGAAGTTAAAAATGTGGATATAAGAAAAAAAGAAGACTCCAAACTTCCCAGATGCCGATCAGACAGATTCTGACAAAACTTTTAACAAGAAAGCAAAATAAAATCTCAGCTGAACTATGGCAAATTTCAAACTGGTGGCAAAAGTTATGCACAGAAAGGAGGATGAATTTCAAACCTTTTTGCACATTTACACATTCTGTAACCGTTTTATTGATGGAGAACACTGTATGACCGAGTAAGAATCAAGCTGTCACCAGATGGTGCTCAGAATATTTACCTGTGGTGTCCTTTCTGAACAGTGTGTTCATGACAGTACCATGCAGCTTCACTCTGTCCCACTCCCTGACCATCAGCCCCACAGAGACAAAATGCTCCACCAGCCGGTCTGCAATCATCTGCAACCTACAGAGAGGAAAAAGTTAAGGTAAAGCTTAAAAAAAATAAAAAAACAGAAGCTCACTGAAAACTCTTTTTCTTTGGAATACAAACCTGTCAGATCCATCTTTAACACTGACTTTGGCATACAAGACATCCACCATGGCTGGATCATCATTCATGTACTCTATACCCGTCACTTCCAACGGCAGAGACTTTCCTTCAGTGATGTCCCTGATGAAATGCAAAAATTAATTTTAATAAAGTTTTCAAAACCAACATCTATAAAACGTTTTAAGACATTAGTTTCAAAAGAGATTAGATTTTCTGTCAAGCCATTTCACCTCTTTAAAGGCCTTTTAATTAGATGTCAAAGAACGTGTTTTAGTGACCTAAGTTTTCAGTTGTTGTAGGCCCCTCCTCCAAAAAAAGGAATAATATTCTGTGCAGTAAGTAAAAAGAAATACTGAATTTCCTGGGTGTTTATATTATATTTTGCCTAAGTCTATGTATTAAACTCAGAATAACAAGAAATAAATGTATACACAACAAATATAGCTACAATAATCAATATATTGTATGATTTCATTTTAACTCTTGCTTTTCTGGTTGCAATAATGCCAATTAGATCATTATATGCATTTTGGTTTTTGCATGCTCTTTAATGTTTTCATACCAAGAGTTCATACCAGCCAATTAGCCTGTTAGTCCATTTTTAAGCATTATTTGGAAAAACACATTTCTACAGCACAAATAAATCATGGCATAATTCACACATGCTTAGTGCAACTTTCATATTTAAGATTAAATCTGAACTCATTTGTCTGAGCTTTAAATCAGTGATAAAAATATAATTAATCTTTTACAGAGTAATTTCACTGATACATGAAATGCATTTGTGCTTCCAAATTCATCACAGTGTCAAGCCTGACATGATGAAGAAATTTTTTAAGCCTCTACCTGATAAAACTTTGGCATTCTTGGAGGTGTTCACATGCTTTTCTCACTTCTGTGTCATTTAACAGAGCCAGCGTGCCAATTGTCAAATGAAGCTTTGCAGGGTTTTGAAAGATGCTTTCCTCCACTCCGTGATCCTGCAAAGTAGTTGACGCGTGATTTATTCATTATCACACAATTAAATAATTTAAAACTACTTCTACTGGTCCCCATCTTGTTTTCATTTGTCAAGAGCACCTGTGAACACTGTCGCAACACCTCATCTTTAAATGTCTGGAATCCCTCTTGAACTTTGGAGTCATTCAAAGGCAAAGACAGGAAGTGAGTGAAGGGCTGTTTCTTTCGGAAACTCTCCACAAGGACTTCTACTCGAGTGACCGCAGAGGAAACTGCAGCTTTTTGGGCAGCAGTGATAACTAAAAGCAAAAGAAATGCATTAGAAGGAGATATTTTGCAAGTAAATTAGTTTCAGAATGACCTGATTTGATATTTATCCTCACCGATTTGTCCTTCTATTCCTTGTTTCGGGATGCTGATTGAGGTTTTGGTGTCAAACTCAAGACGTCTACGAGTTTCTCCTTTTTTCCCAATGATATATCTATATAAAAACAAAATTAAAACGTGCTCACCATACACACAGTACACCAATGCTTCCACAAAAATTGTATTATGTTAAAGTTTAGGGGGGTGGTGGACTATTTTGTTCACAGCTTACTTGTAAAGAACACTTGGAACATCAATGGCACAGCGGTATCCCTTATCGGTTTGTTCAATGAAATGACTGTCACAGGTTTCATCCTCTTCCAGAGCTTCACTCTCTTCAATCATACAAACATGGAGTTGATTTTTGCAAAACAAACTAATAGCAACAGTAGAAATTTTAAGTTCCTTGCAAAACCATATATGTATATGGGTAACTTTTTCACATTTGTTCTAGTTAAAATCACTCACGTACTTTTTGGACATTTATGTGGGGACCAACACAAAATATAACATTCAAGATAATAAAGCAGAGGCATGTATTTGTATTTGGTCTTCCTGAGTTGATACTTTGTAGAAGGAACTTGTGCTGCAATTACAGCTGGAGAATATTTCAAGTACTTGTCTGCATTTCGTTGCCTGTACTTGGGACATGTGCAATGACAATAAAGTTGAATCTAATCTAATCTAATCTAATCTAATCTAATCTAATCTAATCTAAAAGTATTTACTGGTTCTGGTGGTCTATCACATAAAGTCCCAATAAAATACACGTTTGTTTGTGGGTGAAACACGACAAAACTAATTAAACCTTTCAAATGCTTACTAACCAGATGGTCCCATGTACGAGATGTCTTCTTCTTCTTCATAGTGTTCTTCTTTAACTATGTTTCTTCGATATATTCTGCCGTTTATGTTGATAAGCGGTGGGCGTAGAACATCCATTGGTTGCCACCAAACCTAAATTAAAACTGTTAAAATACCAACATAAAGTGACAGAAAACAATTAAAATTTCGTGAAAATTACCTTAAAACTTTGTTTACAACTGCGAAGTAGCAAGTCATTCACGTATGCTAGCTGGTCAATCGCGTTACGACACTTTCCGTTAATTTACGGTAACGTGTGTACAGATCTACATGACATGTAAGCGGAACGAGCTCCTTGGAACATTATAGAAATGAACCATTCAGATTGTTGTGACATCTTTTAAAATGGCAACCCTCTTTTTGACGCAGGTTCCAGACGGCTAAACAAACACCAACGGCTAAACTGCGTATGAATAAAGCCGAACAATTTGGAAAATTACGGTAGGGTTTTACTATTTAGAACATCTGAGCTGATTGTATTGTGCGGAGAAATATCTAGGTCGAGTGGTCATTCGCTCCATTGCTACAGTTAGCTTTCCTACCAGCTGTTCTGATAGCTGAATCGGAATACATTTTTGAAACTAAAACAGGAAACGGTTTTACGTTTGTGATGTGGTTAGACTCATAGACATAAAGATGGTTAGACTGATTTTAGCTTTCTCTGTGATTGATTCCTTGTTGCTATGCATACACATTAGAATTAGCCGTGATGAATAAAGTTCTCACTGACGTTTTGGTATGTGCTTGGTGGCTTCCTAAGGCAATGGCAGCGTCTTCATCGTCCTCCTCTGCTGGAGGTGTAAGCGGTAGCTCGGTAACAGGCTCTGGATTCAGCGCTTCAGAGCTCATCCCTCCCAGGAAAGTTCTCTACACTTATCCTAAAGGAGCAGGAGAAATGATGGAAGGTATGTTTTTTTTTTGTTGTTGTTGTTGTTTTTTAGCTAATTCTGGTGGAAAATAAACACTGTTTTGGGATATATGTTTTCTTATAATCAGCAAGACAGCTTCATTCTACTGGGGAAATAATAACAATTCAATATTTTACAAATGATTATTTGCAGGGGAGAAAGTTGCATTCATAAACAGACACCCATAAACAAGACGTTGTTTATGGGTTGATTTGCTGTCCCCAAAACAACACCCCCTTGCACTTCTCCACATTTTTAGTCAAAATGGTGATTTCCTCCACACAAAGTTGTCTATATGTGTTAAAACTAGGAAGATGATACAAGAATTCATTTATTTGCAATTAAAAGAACCCATGCAAATTATAAGCTTCTCATAGAGAGCACTATGAAATCCATCAAATGGGGAAAAAAAAGTGTATCACAGCTGCAAATCTGACAGAATGGGGTACAATAATGTGAGAAACAGCGAGGAGACCCATGGTAACCCTGAAACAGCTGCAGTTTGCCTCAAGCCATATGGAGGGAACAGCCCCTTGAACGGCTCAATCAAAACTCTAAATAGAACTAAGAATATGCAGCAAGACTTAAATTGATGTTTACAGAGACTCTCTGACTGTGCTTCATCTGTTTTGCAAAGAAGAATTAACCAAATTGACAGTCTCCAGGTATGCAAACCTGGTAGAGACGTGGTTTGTGGTTGCAAAGTGATTAAATTTATTTCTAAAGTTTACTCGGCCAAAAAGCTTTACGTTAACCCTGTCCAGATAAGCTATCGGTCTCTCTAAGCTTATCTTGGATTGAAAATTGCACAATAAAGACATCTTTGTAACGGATCAACAATACACATATTCTTTTGAAGAAATGGACATATTTTCCTCTGGACCAAATACTAAACAGACCATCTTGAAACACAAAGAGTCGCATCAGTGCCCTGGGCAAAGGTTATGTACCGTTTTGTGACGATAGCACTGATGCTGAAAGTATATCAAGATTTTGAAAATCCATACTGTTTTATAGATTACAGAGCTTACAGGGACGATCTTGCATTTTTCAATAATAAACTTAAGTAAAAAATAGATATACATAAACAAAACGGTGCTCGTACTGAACTGCGTGCAGTCCAGATTCTCATTTATCACAAAGCCCTGAAAACATAAATTTGCTGCACCTTTTTAATGCTATTTCTTTTTCCAGATGGCTCTGACCGATTTTTATGCGAGTCTGTGTTCAGCTACCAAGTTGCCTCCACGCTAAAGCAGGTTAAACAAGGTAAGTCTGTGCCCTCCATACTCCTTAAACTTTTTTTATATTTCCAAATTTTGATTTATTAAAACCACAAACATCTGTGTTCCTGTTTGGTTATGTGTCTATCTCAAACTAGTGTACACAATTGTGAAATGGAAGAAAATGTTTTACCTGTTCTTTTTCTGCTTTCTTGTACAAATAGAACTTTGAAAAATGTGACATATACTTGTATTCAACCAACATGAGTCAGTACAGTAGGCATCAAAAATTCAAGTCTTAACTTTTGGTCTAATGTGGCAACAGCACTATTTTCCACTGGTTTCACACACTACTTTTGGGTTCCTTTTAGATTAAACTAATAAAACTTGATATGGTAATAAAATAACCTGTTTGTTCTTTCAGATCAACAAGCATCTAGAATGGAGAAACTTGCGAGCCTTGTGGAGGAGCTTGAAGCAGACGAATGGCGTTACAAACCAATAGAGCAGCTACTGGGATTCACACCATCCTAGTCAAAGGCATTTGGATGTCTTTTGTGGAATAAATCAGCCAAACAGAATGAAGACGAAAGGAAATGTTTTATTCTGTCTCACATGTGATACTTTTTTCTGTAAGAGTTTACACTGTAACATTGAACTAAAAGTTATTTCAACATGTTGAACATAAAATGTTTTTGATTTATATTTTGCACAATTTTGTGTTTACTTTTTTAAACCTATTTTCAATAATGTGTACCACCTAAACTAAAATAGCTTTCAGCTTAACCTTATAACTACTCAACTTGTAATATTATTTAATAGTCATAATAGGTCTTTCATCTCATTTAGACTAATAAAACTGATTATTGACATACTTGATGTTGTGTAGTTTGTTCTTATTAATCTTTTTCACTGAGTTTTAAGCTCTACCTCATCTGGTTACTTATTTCCTTGTGACTTCCTGCTTCACGAATGTGCCAAAGTTTGACGTACAGCACCGCTGTTGTTTTTGTGCAGCTTTCTGTGTTTACAACGAGAAAGCACACAAAGATCACTCCAAGCGGTTGTTTTCATCCAAATGAAGGCCGGGAATGCACAGAACACGCTGTCCTTTGGCCCGGCCCTGGCCAGTGCAGGACACGCCTCCAGCTGGTGGTTAGATTTCATCTACAAGGAGCTTGATCCAGAGCACTTGTTGAGCACAGTTGTTGTTTGGATAGTTTTCTTCGTCTTTTTATACAGTTCGCATTATTCAAGTGTAACTTTTTGTGTGTGTAAATTTTTGGCTTTATTAGCATAATTCAAAACACCTACTTCAGAACACTATGTGCCTACATGTGACTTTCACTTCCTCTCTTGCAAAGTACACGTTATTCCACGCCTACGCACGTGAAACAGCATAGCATAAGTCTGGCGGTTATCCAGAACTCTATGATCTAACTGTACTGCATATGTACAGCTTGCTGACCCACGAGTGACACAATCGCAATTATTTTTGCACTGAGGCCCCACAGCCTCTTTTTACCGCCTAATTCTTATTCTGTGTTGCTTGTATGTGTTCATGCACACATTTCTGCACTCATATCCATTTCCCCACATTTCAGCTTTTTATGATCTGGTCCTACAGTGTTGTGGGGGTTTCACTCCTCCAGATTTCTTCTGTGTACGCTTCTTTTGTCACACTTAAATGTTCAGAACCGTCAAAGAACATTTAATATCACAGCTAACCTGAGTAAATGGAGATTCTCAAGTGATTATGATATCCACTGAGGGAAATGAAGCTGTCTGTAACAAAGCAATTGTCCCATGAACCTGGTTGCAAATGAGTTTTAAAACAGTTTTTATACTCTTTAGGATGTATTTGAGCATGAATGACCTGTACAGAATAGGTACAGTATCTCCATAAAATTAAGTTTACACATTGACTAGAGCATACTGAAACTTTAATTTTGAGGTTGTTATTTGTGACTCATTCAGAGATGGGCTTGTTGTTGTGCTTTGAATTCTATCCCAAGTACGTTTGACTTTAAGATCACAAACTGATTCATAGAAATTCTCCCTATGGACTTTCTGGTATTACGAAGTATCCCGTCTCCATTAATTATGGCAAACTGTCCACGGACTGAAGCGACAAAGCAGCCCCTGATTGTTACACTTCCATTTTTGCAGTTTCTTTTTATTGTTGGATGATGAACACTTACTAACACAAATGAGATTTGCTTTAGATGTTCTGGGTTTTTTGTATCGCCTCCTGAATCAGTTGTTGATGCAAACTGGTAGCCTGGTTACCAGCATATCGAGGCATGATATGCTGCTTTTTGATAACTTTAAACCTACTTCATGTTGTTAGCATCTAAAAGTTATATCTGCACTGCACAGATCTAATAGCATTTTCTTTCTTTACTTCAGAAAGGAAAATAATCACCTTTTGACACTGAGCCAGGTTGGATAGTTTTTCCCTTCATAAATAAAGTCAATTTGAAAACTACCTTTTATACTTAAATTGATTCCCTTTGTCTCATTGGTTTGAAGATCTGAAACAAATGTGTCAAAATATCATCAACACTTTAGTATGAGAATAAATATAATGCTTACTGATGAGGCGAATAAATGCTGGCCTCTTTAACATGCTGCTTTTAATTTATGTTCACATTTATATCATGCAGCTTATTGCGTGTTTGCATCGCTGCGGGTCAGATAAAAAATTCTGATGTAATGCTTGAGAGAAAAACAGGTGACGTAATGTACTGTACACTGCAGCCCTGAACCAGCCTTTGGCAGGTCTGCATGGACTTTATCCTTTGCTTTTATGCCTGCCAATGCACCAAACAACAACAGCAAAAAAACAACATATGGATGTCTATTGAGAATGCTATACAAAAGAACAGCTATATGACGGTTGCAAGCCCAGACAAGTCCCTGTACATTTCCACTACATTGGGGTTGAAGCCACCCCCCCAACCCTCTACACCTCTTTCTCCTTCTGTTTGTCTTTCTTCTCTGCTGGCATGTTACCAGGCAAGATACAGCTCACAAGCCGTGCCCCTCTTTTTGATTGGCTGGTTGGGGTAAAATGGGCGTGGCCTCGCGCAGTGCATATATAAGCATTGTTGCGGGGGTAAAGAGACTGCGGAGCTCGGCAGCTGTTGAAAGAAGGGGAAGGAGGAGTGGACGGTGGAAGTTTCTAGACAATAACTATCCATTTTTTTTTAAACTAAAACAACAACTAAGCACTTTAACAGCTTTATTTCAAGACTGTAAGTATTAATATTTGTTAGTTTTGCTGAAATCAGAGCTAATTTGACTAGCTTAAGCTGCTTAAGTATTGCTGTTGCTAGCTTTAAACGTCTGCATTTCTTTACTGTAATTAAGATGGCATATTTTCTATTTACTTATTTTTTTTATGTATTTTTTTTGGAAAAGTGTTTGAAGTCTTATGTTAATTTGTGGTCTTTGTTTCTCCTTCAAAAATAGTTGAAATTTGACACGCGTCTGCTGAACACTAAAGAGAGGACAAACATGCCTGAAGTCTTTGTACCTATAGAGGCTGGAAGTATACCTCCGTCCCCAGTGGACAGTAGTCCCAGAAGACTGTCCTGGGGGAAACTGGTCCAAAGACTGGCTGATTTCAGCTCAAACGACAGCAGCATTGAATCAGGGTCCAATAATGGCAGCAGGAGTGATCTTTCAGACTCAGGTGAGTGTTTCCTTCCAAATCTATTGAAATCCTATTGGAGGTATTTCTTATAAAGCTTGAAAGTGCTCACACCTTGCTTTTCCTCTGCAGGCTCTGATGTCTCCAGTGATCTGTGTCCTGCAAATGATGACCTTTTCTTTGACCCAATGGAGGAAGCGATCCTGAAAGAACTAGTGGACCTTATTGCACGGAGCCTAAGGGAGGCCAAAGACTCAGACTGTGCGTTGAGATGCACCAAGCTGCTCATTCCAGAGAAACTTCTGGAGCACATCGGACAAGAGCTCATCCACCTGGCAGCTAGTGAGCCCTGCGGCTTAAGAGGGGCTCTCATCGACCTCTGCGTGGAGCAAGGGGCCGCCTGCGAGAGCATAGGACAGCTATCCGTGGACCCTTATCTCGTCCCGACATTTCAGCTCACTCTGGTGCTGAGGCTAGAGTCAGGTGGGCTGTGGCCTAAAATCCAGGGACTGTTCAGCTCCAAATCTCCTTCCACTCCAGCTCTGAGACAAGCTCTAAAACTTAGCACTGGGTTCCGCGTGATTAAAAAGAAACTGTATTCTTCTGAAGGGCTGCTCATAGAGGAATGTTGAATGTCTTGAGTGGATAGAAAAAAACTCACAGAAAGGCCTTAGAACTTCAAATATGTGATGCCTTTTGAAGTGTAAGGATGAACCTTGTCATAACGTAGCCTTTTGTTCCTACTGTAAAGGACCTGAAGTTTATGGTACTTGGAACATTTTTTTTTTAGCCTAACCATTGTGCTTCATCTTGGTAAACGGGCATTTTGCAAGTATTAAAGTGTGAACCTTAGTTTCTATTGAAACTTTGTTCAGGCAGCTAGCTGTATTCTTTGAATCTCTGTAGATTAATTTTTTTTTTTATATAAACATGTCAGTGAATTGAACTGTAGACCATTATGTTAGGGTGTCTTTGACACTCCCAGAGTTAAAGCCAGCCAGCGCTTGTACATTTGCAAGCCACAGCTAAGGTTTCAAACCTCATTCAGTGTTCTGTTGTGTGTTTGAACCTCATGCTTTCAACTTTATTTGATATTCAGATTTTCATAATGTTGCACTGTTTTTGTACTTTCATGATCACAAATAAATTATTGTTTTTTTTTAATAACAATCCTTGATGTGTTTTGAAATGTTCTTGTATTTGTGATTCATTTTAGAGTGAGACTTAGGTGACTCATGAAAATGAGGAGGAGGAGGTGCCCAATTTTAGTAATATAATTGTCATATAAATTATTAGTGTAACAAGGCTAAATAACATAATAGATTTTAATATTATAGCCTGAATAAAAAACTAATAATTTGGCAGTAAAGTTCGTTGAGCAAACTTGTATTTGGAAATTTAAAGTACTCAGTCTTTGTTGACCCATAATCAAACCGATAAGGCAAAATTTGCTCTAAAAAGAAATGCAGGAAGTTTGGAACTCAACATTGATTTAAATTGTAAATGCTTAAATATCCCCAAAGTATGATGCATGACTTTACAGCAGTAGTGTTACACAATAATGAGGATAATCAAATCATAATGTCAAACTTTTTAACGCTGCAGTATTTCTTTACTCGGTGACCATTTACTTTGTAGAAATTGTAATGGAACAAGGTGTAAATCTATGATCTAAAAAAATTATATGAAATTACAGGCAATCACAATTGTGGCAGGCCTCAATTAGCCTCCAATGTGTTACAGGTGTACACAACCTTCATTTCTGACTATTCTAGAAAAGTTAATCTCAGTAATTATAAAAAATAAGATATAAAACTCATATTTTAAAAAGATCTATAATACACAAGAGTGGCCTGTATCTCAGTCCTCTACTTCTATTGATTTAGATTCTTATGGGTTACGACTATTAAATATTTAAATCTAGTTTCTTAAAATGGAATTTTACAAAACCTCAAAGGACGATTTTTTAATACAGATTTACTGAAAGATATGTCCATAATGTACACTGTTATACGGGATTAACAATCATACCAGACCTGCACACCACACATCATGCGAATAAACTGTTTTACTACTTGCTACATACACAAGTACAACACACTTGTAAAAGTGATTAGATGCGAAAATGTAGTAAAAGAATGAATATTAAGAGTAAAAGTAATAGTTTACTACTAAAGTTATGAGTAGCAGCCATCTTGAAATCCTAATTGGGATTAGTCGGAGTTCTAACACTTTCCAAGCGAGATGTTCGGCTTGGGTTTCATGTTGCAGTTGATTCTTCCGACTTGGAAGTCGGAATTTCCGAGTTCCTACTACAAATGGAATGCAGCATTAGGGAGTTTGTCAGTGACTCTCAAGTTAGCATTCTTCATCATAATTCTGTATATCTATTCTTAATAAAATGTCCTTGTATTTCTTAGTTTTATGTAATCTTAAAATCTTATTATTTATACGTTTTATACTTTGAACAGAATTATTGAAATAAATTGGCTTTTGGATGATATAATTTATTCCAATGTAGCGGATATAGTGTTGCTGAGTCCATGCAACAAAATGGATAACATTAGTTTTGTTGAATCAAAACTCAGATCCAACAAACTCCAAATTACATAATGAATGTTGACGCAGAACTACAGGGACATCGATCAGAAAGAAGCTCTCTCTGCTCTAGTGACTGAAGTTCGTTTTTATGTTAAGGTAAAGTTTTATCTGCTAGAGAGAGGAAAACCTTCTTCGAACAGATGACCCCACTAAGAATGAAAATGCTTCTCCTTTCTTGACCTCTCAGAAAACTTTTGTACTCATCTGCAGTGACATTATTGTTGAATGTAACAAGTAGTCACACACTAAGTCAGCGTGATACAGCCACCATGGTTTTCAAGAGGTTTATGGGTCAAAGCATCAAATTTTGTCTTAAGTTCTTACCCACAAATTTAACAGTTTAAACCAGCTGTCACAAGTACGAGCAGAACTTGAAGCTGAAACCGATTCATGACTCAAGTGAAAAAAAAGAAAAAAAAAACGTCACTGAGAAAAAGTTGCAACATCTGCCGAAAACAGCTGAATTTATTTATAGAGAAAGAATGTGACGCTGCACTCTCTGCTGCTCAGGACAGGCTGCACGTCTCACTCTCAAAAGTGTGAACGTGCGCACTGCCATGTGTCCACTTCGCAGCCTTAGCCAGCCTCCCGACACAGTTTGTACTAAATATGCTGACTGGGCTTTTGTTTTGTTTTTTTTGTTGTTTTTTTTTTCCCCTCTCTCTTTTCGCCTCCGTGCTTGTTCTGCTCGCAGCAACGAGTCACATTCAACACGTTCGGGCATCCATCTTTATTTTAATCTGGGAGTAGAAACACAGTGGGGGACAAAAAAGTGAGACGATGTTCTACTTTTCTCTTAGTTTGATGATGTGTGTAATAATTAAGATACAAAGAATAAATATCATGTTCCGAACTAAATATGAGATGTATCAGAGACAATACACAGCAAAAGCCTACATCCTGCTGTAGTCCCACCTGGTGGGTATAAGCACGCGTTTCATCCTTTTGGCACAGTACCTTATGAAAGTATTCACACCCCTTGAACCGTCTCATATCCTGACGCTTTATAGTCACATGTAATTTTTTTGAGATTTTATGTGATATACCAACACAAAGAAGAGCATTACTGGGATAGTAAAAGTAAGAGAACACAAGGCTTTCAGCAATTTTACAGTGCCAAGTGTGAGCTGAAATTGTACTGATACCCCTCAATAAAATCCAGTGCAAACCTGCAGAAGTGACCTAATAGTGAAAGCCATTGCTGTTCACCTAAACTGATAAGCCAAGGAAGGAAATCATAATTCATAAAACTCTGTAGGAGCTGCACAAACCCATGGACCTATCAGTCCAGAGGTTAAAGAAAAACGAGATGATGGTCAGATGAAACCAAGATTGAACTTTTCGGATTACATGCCATGTCTGAAGGACGACAAGTACGAAGCATTGACCTGAACGCATCATTCCAACTGTGAGACATGGCATGCTTTTCTTCAGAACAGACAGGGAGCATTGTCATAGCACATTTTATTTTTACAAACCAAAGCATGCATTTGTGTTCAGCTAAACACAAAAATATAAGAAACAGTTGGTGGCCGTAAAAGACTTCTGAGAGGCTTTTTGTTGGTCTATCACAATAAATCCCAATTTTATTTCACATAATGTGAAAAACCTCGGGGTGTGTAAATACTTTTTCAAGGCCTTGTATCCAAACTGAAGTGAGGTAACATCATATGGCCGTCCTTCATGTAATCAAAGGACAAAACGTGACAGGATTATCTCCTAACTCTTGTCTCTCAAGTACATTAGAACAAAAGACCGTGTCTAACTACGCCCAAACTGTGAGTGCACGTGTTAATCAGAGGCTACACTAATTTCCCTGCATAGTTAGAATGTGCATTTAGAGTCAGTGGAGACAGCTTCTCCTTTGACTTTAGAGAAAAAACAAAACAAGAGGAAGCATTCAACATGGTATTTTTTAAACTGCTGTGTAAGTTAACATCCGCATTTCTATTTATAGCTAAACTTTGTGTCTGGTTCGACACTGGCTTCTCAGCCGCACAGAGGTGAAGCAATAGTTTTATTCGTCATGGCTTCTGTTCTTTCAGGCTTCTCATCAAATCTACATATTGTTCCCTTGTTAAAATGTGGTAAATGGCTTTGTTTTAATTCATAGCAATATATATATATATATATATACATATATATATACGAAGAATTCTACGTCAATCACATGAACTTAGAAAAGAGAGTGGAGAGGGAAGTGTTTTACTCGTGTCTTTAGCTACGTAAGGCCTTGAGGATGTTGAAGCTCATGTATTTACAGCCTTGTGTTAGTCGTCTTTTGGGATGATTCTAGAAACCTGAAGGCAACAAGAGGAAAGATAATCAGAACTAATCCTATTCTGGAAAACTAATGTAAGATTAGCAATGTTTTAATGTAAGGAGGCCGTGATCTCTGAGAGCTTGGCGCAGCTTGGAGTTCGAGCCCGCTGCGCTCTCTGGTACAGCTCACTGTCTCCAAAATAGCGAGCCCTGTAGAGCATTCCTTCCTCTGCAACAGACCACACAAACAAATCATGTGAGATATACGAGGAGAGCTGCAAAACCTCTTCCAGCGTTGCAAAAGATTCAGCCTGGCCTGATGCAAGAAGAAGCCCTACTTTGCTGTTTCTCTTTCCAGCAGTTGTTGCGGAGGTTTGAAATGTAGTCATCCTCCACGCTCCGCTCCAGATTTTTCAGATTCATGCCCGTGAACTCTTTGGAGAACTGCTCCCCCACATAATATGGCACCTTCAGGTTCTCAGTCAGCCTCTTCTGAGTGTAGCCAGCTGACCTGACAGGAGATAAGACAGCGTGTGGGAGACATATCATATGACAGCAGGCAGCGCAGGAATGACCCACTGGGCCCTGAATCAACTTGGCTCAATTCAAAGGATATTTCAGATTGCAAGAGCAAGAGTTTCTATAAGACAAACGACACAAAAAAAACCCTCTAAAACCACCTGTTTCTGAAAATAAAATTAATAGATTTGTTTTCATGCAACTTATATGCTTTTCAGAGCAATGACTTTACCATGCCTTGTGAAAATCAAATGTTTTTCACATTTAAATCATAAACCCCAATGCATTTTTTTGGGTGGAGAATAGGGTAAACCAAGATAAAATACAGAATAATTGGGAATTTGAAAGGAAAAGAAATTACATATAAAAATATGCAAATTGTGTCTGGTTTTCTCTTGCAAAAAAAAGCCCAGTTTTGGTTAGATTGGATGGAATATTAATTTTCAAGCCCTGCAACAGCTTTTTAATTGTATTTAGCTCTAAACCTGCACTGGTCCATTGTAAACATTTTAATCTATTGTATTTACGATCATTGTCTTACTGGAAGGTCGGACCTTTTCCTTGGTTTTATTTGTTCCACCATAGGGTTGTAGTATGGCTTTAATGGCTCTTTTTTAACAATGATTAAAAGTGAAATCTATTTCATACTTAGATGACTTTTGAGGCAGCTGGATACACTGGATTTTATTTAGGAATATCAGAGTAAACAAGTCTGAATACATATGAGCCTCATACCCTTCAGATTTTTATTTGCAAACCATTTTCAAGAGTCGCTCTAATAAAGCATACTGAGGTTTGTGGCTGTAACGCAAGACACTGTGAAAAAAAGTTCCAGAGTTTACCGTTAAATTAAGCTGGGTTGGTAAATTTTACTGAAAGATGATATCTCGTTCAAGTCCTTTCCGACCAGGCAGAACAACCGTTCACTGTGTTACTTAACACTCTTGTGCACCGTTTTAGAACAGGAGGTCACACTCACGGCCTGAAGCTAAGACTGTAGGAGGGGCTGTTGACCATTATCTGACTGAGAGCCGACACAATCACCAGAATGAGGATGGGCATGACCTGCACGAAGACAGCCAGACCTCCCTGCGGATGTGACACAGAAAAACATCTCTGTAGGGAAACGTCTTCTCAACCTTGTAAAATGGCGAGCGACTAAATGCCACCCCCTGCTGGCGATTATGCGACACCACATTATCTCTACACTTCATTTACTCTGAGAGCTATAATTATAACACAGACACAGCACATACTATTGACTGTACAACTTGGTATCCAGTGTGTGCTAAGACTCAAAATTCAACACATATTTTTAACTCTTAGTCAACTCTAATATTAGCCATTGCTTGCTCAGAATACAAAGAAAGAAAATGCAGAAATTTTAAAAAGTGTTTAAAGTTAAGCATGAGAAAGTAAATAGTCAAAATAAAGAAAACCATGTGAAGAAATATAGAAGAAAACTGTTAATTAAAGTAATTAATGTAATCAACAGCTGATACAGTAATACATAAATAAAGACAATTTGTAAAAACAACAACCATAGTAAAACATAATAATGAAAATAGTAATAATGATAATAGTAATGTAGAGGAAGAAGAACTCCTGGTAAGTATATACATAAAATACAAAACTTTGTAATTTATTTTTGTTTAAGCTGCTGTACTGCATGAACAATAGATACACAAATTGTGAAAAAATGGGTTGTTGTGAAGTAATCAAAGAACAAAAACAAATCAAATAAAAATAAAACAATTAATTAGAAGAATATGCAAATAATGTAATAATAAACTTACATCTCTTGGTCGCTCTCTTCTCTCCCGCCTCTGGTTACGCATCCGCCCATTAGTGTATACATGACCATTACCTAGAATGATAAAGTATGGTTTATCAGTTTCATCTCAAGTATATAACTGTTGAAAGACAAAGAGAGGTGACACTTACTTGATGGATAACCTCCTCCAAAGAACATGTTGAAGAGATCTTCAGGTGAGATATCTGGCTCAAAATTTCCATTTTCCGGGCTGCTACTTGATGTATGCCTTTCCTCTTCTCCCCACTGATCGTACTGTCTTCTCTTGTTTGCATTACTCAGAACAGCATATGCATTTCCGATAGCTGTGAGAAATGAACAATTGTTATCCTTTCTACAAGTTCAGTTGGCATCTGTCTCATGTTTTGACTTTTCAGATTTTCTGACTGAATCACCTTTAAATGCTTCTGTCGCGCCCGGCGCGTGATTCTTGTCAGGGTGGAATTTCAGAGCCAATTTTCTGTACGACCTCTTGAGCTCGTCCTCAGAGAAAGCTTTCTGGACCCCGAGGATTTCGTAGAAGTCTTTGCATTGTTTTATTCTGTGTGCAAAAGATATGGTTAGGAATGTGAAAGTCAGATAAAGGAAAAATGTAATTACGTCAACAGCACCTCCATTTATTCAGTACCTTCTCACGGCCTCCAGCTGCTCTGCCGTGTAAGATCTTGAGGTGTCTGAAGGTTTTTCTTCTGGCTTGGTGTCTTCATGTGGGGCCTGTCGCTGTCGAGGCCCAGAAACGTGGCGGAAGTCTGAGTGGCCGCCATGTCTGGGAGTGAAGCCATTCCTTGCAATTAGGTCCAGCAGTGCTGACAATCATACAGTGACAAATAGTTATTCACTGAAGCACTAAGACAGCACTTAAAATCACTCAAACCTTTGTTTTACAGATTAGGTAGTGATGTTTATCATATTTTAGGAATTACATGAGATCATTTTCTAGAAGTTTTTTCTAAAAATACCTTTTACTGCTTGTTATGTCTACATTTTTCAGCCAGCTTTTGTTTCAGTTACAGCTACAAATCTGTAAGGCAATGTCTGAACCAGCTTCTGGGCAGGTCTGGGCAGATTCTGGATGATTCTTCTTTGTAAAATACCTTAAGTGTGATCAGATTAGCTGGAGAATGTCCATGATAATCAATTTTTAAGTCTTCCTCTAAGATTAGATTAAAGCGTAGTCTTTGACGTGAACCATCATGAATCATCCTACTGCAGCTTTGGCGGTATGTTTAGGATTGTTGTCCAGCTGGAAGGTGAACTTCCACACCAATCCCAAGTCTTTTGACACCTCTAAAAGTTTATTTTAATCCAATTTCCAATTATAGTCAGTTTGTTTGTCCCCATTCTATTCTTAAATAGAAATTACAAATAAAAGAAAATACAAACTGTCAGACATGCTGTGAAACAAGGTGGTAGGCGTCACTCTGAACTACGGAAGCCCAAGTAGTTCAACAGTAAAAAAAAAAAAAAAAAAAAAAAAAAAAAAAGATTTTACAAAACCTTTTCTAAATGGGAGATTTGATTCTATAAAAATTAATTTATTGCAGAGCTCTAAACACAACTGGAAACTGTTTGCCGGCTTGGTAACTGGATTTTAATTAGGAGTATCAGATCAGAGTGAATGAGGTTGAATACAAACATATATAATACAATAGCAACAACATGACAAAAAGAAAAGAATGTTGTTATATGTATATATAAAAAAATAATATTATATTCCTTACATTTTGTAATTTTATACTGCCTTATTATCACATATAATTTACATAAAACATGAAGCTTTGTGATTGTAATGTGACAAAACGTGTGGGGAAAAAACAGTATGAATACTGCATGCAAAGGAAACTGCTTTTTAAGGATGCTGGTAATCTGGGTCCCTCCCCTGCCCTGTTGTTGGCCGGATTTCTAGGTTTATTTTTCTATTAATATTTATTGACACATTCAAACCCAAAATAGGAATGAAAATTAACATCAGCTTTGCGTATCGTCAAGCTTAACATTACTTAATAGTAGCTGAATCTGCTAGTAATGCTGTTACAGGCCCTGGCTGTGTGCCGTATGCGTAGCTCCTCTGGGATGGAGGTGCTGCTGCAGGTGATGATGCTGCAACTATAGGGTCCTCATCGCGCACCACCATCATAACTCTTGCTTACCTTGCGCTTTATCTGTTGGGAAGAGTCTCTGTGCCTTCTCCAAGAACCTCAGCGCCTTTTCAGGCTGGTGAATCTTTAAAGCTGCGGCAGCAATGTCAATGCAGCGCTCCGCCTCGTCCCTGTTTACTTCCATTGCAGCAACAGCGGCAGCAGCAGCAGCAACGACAATGGCTATAAATACATCCGCTACCTAATTAAAACGCGAGTACACGGTAGATAGACTAAAGTCATTCAGTTATGAAAATATTTACTTATTAGCATAGGAGCAAATTTTTACTGCCAGTGCCCAGGCTTGTCCCGTTTGTTTAATAAAAATGATTAAGGTGGCATAATCGGTGCTATACTTCAAATCACCCCTAGATGGCGACAAAGTCGCCAGCTTTCCAAATGTAGGTCAGCCAGGAAGAAACGTAAAGCAGTGATGACCCGGAGTTACATAGAGTTAAGTTTCACTTTTACACTTTTGCGCAACTACACATTGTCTTACGGTCATTTTATGATAACCTCATGATGCATTCAAGTACAATACGCACATTTGATAATTTGTACTAAAATGGATCTGAAATGATGTACTGTTTAGAATAGAATAGAATAGAATAGACCTTTTTGCCCAAGATTGGGGGAATTTCAGAATTAACAGCAGCAACATAATAAGACATGACATCAGGGCAATTATATTCACACAAAAATGAAAATATTGCAGATAAAGGCATGAAAATATATAAAAATGAAAATAATGAAAATATATGTGAAATGCACATGTGTATTAAAACAGTAGACAATTTACAATATAAAATTGGGCAAACAAAGCTGTTCAAATACAAGCAGAAATTTTATTTGAAATTAGTAAACCTGTGCAAATAACTGTGCAAACAGCATCAGGGATGTAGACATTTACTCAGTTTGTTGTGGAGCAGTGATGGTTACAGTCTAACAGGTTCTGGGATGAACGATGTCTGATAACACTACCTTGTGCACTTAAGATGCAGCAGTCATGACAGTGAAAGAACTCTCCAGTTCATCAACAGCTTCATGTATGGAGTGGGAGACATTGTCCAACATTGATGTTATTTTAGCTAGAGTTATTCTTATGATTAGATGCCAGAGCAGCCTCCCATAGAAGATACTTGATCGCTTTCACTTGGTTTTACTCTTGTATTTTGCCCTAATAAATTAGTCATTATTTTAAATGTTACAAATGAATGACATTTTAAACTGCCTATAGGCAACAGCACATCCAGGTGGCAGTTTTAAGGGAGACCCCAGGCCTCCCACACTAATTATGCTACACGGTTTAATGGATGTTTTTGTGGCAAAGTATGCCTAAGTATAATATTTTATTTTTGTTATTTATGTGCTGATAAGTAATAATTAATTAATATTAATCCAGAAATTGAAGTGGTCACTATTTAATAAAAATATGTCTAACTGCTCATCACAGTCTCTCAGTTAAATATGTGTGGGCTTGAGCTATCTTGCTGGGAAAGGATGGGAAATATGTCTCTATATGTGCAAATCACAAAAAAACATACTCTGAAGGACTTATTGTAGCAAATTATTATGCTACAAACATATTACACTAAATTATTATTATAAGAAAAAAATATTTTGTTTTGTGATATTTTCATACGTAACTTAGTGTACTACTGCATTTAAATGCACCACGGAGTTACGAGGCGGCCGTAACGTGTAGTAAATGCGCGCACAAGGCGGAGAAACATCTCGAAGGAGAAATTCGATTCGGCACATCCGCTTACATTTTGGTTCACGCGCCATTAAAAATAGCTAACGGCCGTTAAAGTTCAACGCAGCACATTAATATACAACTAGTCGTTTAAATTGTTTTAAAACCAACTTATCAAAAACAGTTGCAGGTTTTTTCCGTGACCCGTTTTGTAATCCGGGCAGTGGAAATACGAGTGCACTTTAATTCAATACAAGTCTAGACAGCAGCGGAAAGGCACCACAAAAGCTGCTCTATGGTGGGAGGTTAACATACATCGGTGGGTCATCGAATGAATAAAAGGTAAACAGCAGATAAAGAGACAGCCAATCAGCATCAAATCTGAGGCGGCATCAGAGCTGTGATTGGTCGAGCTCATCGGAGGCTGAGTCTCTCATTGATGCTCGCCGCAGCGCTAACTACCACTCTCTTTCTGGGTTACTGTAATTTTAGGTCAGACACCGTTTTTGACTCCTTTTATAGCCCAGGAAATATTCATTTTACCATCCTTTACTTGGTGAGTTGTGAGTTATGTTTTTAATTTATTATTATTAAATATTAAGCCAGTGTTACGCAACGTTGCCATTGCCCGCATCTTCGTTACATGACCACTCGTTTTTTTCCTCACCAGCGCGAACTAGCAACTTGCCAGTCTTGTTAGCTAAAACAGTAATTAGCATGTTCGCAGTGAGCAGCATTTTTTAAGCCTTCTGTGTCGCTGCTTCGTTTGTTATATACAGATATTTATTTTTTTCCTTTAGAGCATCACTCATCCGAAGCCAACATGACGGTGTCGGAGCCGTTTGAAAAGCAGCAACAGCACACGTCGGTCAACAGGAACGTTTGCACAGAGGGAGCCGGAGAAGATGCGTTTGATCACACCTACAAGGAGAAGGAAGGCCCGAAACCGTCTAAGATCCTAGTCTGGAGAAATATCGTCCTCATGATTCTGTTGCATTTAGGAGCAGTTTACGGCTTATTCCTCATCCCTTCTGCATCTCCCTCTACGTTGCTTTGGTGTAAGTAAAATCAAACCAGAGGAGCTGGTGGGAAAAGCTACATGTTAGAGCATGTTTGCACATAGTTTTTCTTAGTTTTTTTTTATTTATTTTTTTTATTGAGGATCATATTACATAAAATTACCAGCTGTTAAAGTAGCATCATGACTCAGCTGCTCACAGAGAATCTTCTGGTTATGCTGTTACAAAGCTATGGAAAAGTATTCATACCCCTCGAGCTTGTTCACATTTTTACAACCACAACACTCATTATATTTGATGTGATATGTCAGCATAAATTAGTGGACACCTGTGAAGTGGAAGGAAACGGATACATTTTACACCTAAAATCTGGAATGTGGAAGGATGTGCTCTGGTCAGTTAGGACTAATATACAATAATTTCATGTATATGTAAAGCACTATGTTTTATGGAAAAAAATGACACCGCACATCACCCTGAATACAACGTCCAGTGAAGCACGGTGGCAACTTTGGGGATGTTTTTCGTTGGCAGATAGAGACGCGGATACTTTACAGAGTTGAATAAAAGATGGATGGAGCACAGGATCTGGGACTGAGGCTGAAGTCGATCTCTACCAGGGCTGGCACTCTTATATGTGAAGCCAACATTACAACAGCATAGTTTATATCAAACGTAGTCACGTGAGAATGGCCCAGTCAAACTTCACAATTAGCTGCTGCCTTGTTTCGGCCTGTAATATAAAATCCCTGTGAAATATGTTGAAGTTTCCGGTCATAAAATAACAGTTCCTGGGGTATGAGTACTTCTTCAAGGCAGTGTATGTTTATAGCTGAGATGCACGAGTGCCAGGAAAGGAAGTAAATACTCTTTAACATTAGATTCACAGAGTTACATCTTCAATCAAGTAACATCATAATGTGAAAACAAAGAGATGTAGGCTAGTTGGAAAAATACATACCATTATATTCACATTAAATAATTAAGTCCTGTTCCGTTATCAGTAATGGAGGGATGAGTTCAGTCACAAGGTTATGTAACTTTTGGTATCACAAAATTAACCCCACTGCATTTCATTGATTCAAATGGTGCACTGTTTGTGCAACTAACAAAACTGTGCAGATGTTTGTACACAAACATCTGTGTTTGTGGGCTTCTAAATATGCATTTGGTTTCTTGGTTAACTTGTACATTGCAGCGCTGCTTGAGGAACAGGAAGTAGATTCGGATAAACAATTGCCGTTTAGGTGAAAGTTTGAGTGCATTAAGGGAAAATGACTCGTGTATTCCAACTTTCGTCACCGACTTGTCTTGTTTTGTTTACAATCTCAAACTCAAGGGTATGTGCAAGTGAATAACCCTGGGTTATTTTCTGATAAGTCTATAATCAAGTCTAATCTTGATTATAGATAGAAAACAAGACCTTGTCATATTTTAGTTTGATTCTTTTTTTTTCCCCTGTATATTTGTTTTGTCTCTCCACAGCTATGACCTGCTTTCTGATAAGTGCTTTAGGAATTACTGCAGGGGCTCACCGCTTGTGGAGCCACAGGGCCTACAAAGCTTCATTACCTCTGAGGATCTTCCTCGCTGTTGGTAATTCCATGGCTTTTCAGGTGTGTAAAAAAAAAAAAAAAAAGAGTAACAAAGCGTGGTTAATATCTCAGTTGGTGCAAACATTGTTTCTACTTAAACCCCTAGAACGATATATTCGAATGGGCTCGAGACCACCGGGTTCACCACAAATACTCTGAGACAGACGCAGACCCCCACAACGCCAGAAGGGGCTTCTTCTTCGCTCACATCGGCTGGCTGCTGGTGCGCAAACATCCCGACGTCATCGAGAAGGGGGGCAAGCTGGAGCTGAGCGACCTGCTAGGCGACAAAGTTGTAATGTTTCAGAAGAGGTCAGCTAATTTACATAAATATGCTTGTGTTGAGTCTTGAAGAAGGAGGTCAAATATGATGCCTATTACAAGTATTCATGCTCACATTTGGTCACGGCACAGCTGTAAACCTTAGTGCATTGTATCTGAATTTTGTGTGTTAGCTCAACATAAATTTTCCCATAATTATGAAGTGGAAGGGTTTGTTTTTAGCATTCTTGAGTGAAGACAGTGTAGAACATCCAGAACAGCTTTTTTTCTAATCCATATACCTGTGAGGCTTTCCTACAGACAACAAATTAGACACAAATTGACTCCGACTAGTTGCTTAAGGTTGAATTAAGGGGCATCAGAGAAAAAAAGGATGAGTGCCTACCTCCTTTTCTATTTTTATTTGTAAAATCTTGTATTTTTTTGCACACATACTTTATGCTGATCTATCAAGTAAAGTCCAATTAAAATGCATAGAAAATTTTCCATGAAAAATTGCAAAAAAAAAATGAAGGGTTATGAATATTTTGAAGAGGTGCTGGAGAGAGCAAAATATGGTTTAAGACCTGCAGAGTAACTTAAAGCTCAACTAAAAGTGTCTTGAAGAGAATAGAGTTCTTATCTGTATTTCTTAATGTGCTGTTTGTCTCTCCACCAGGCACTACAAGCTGTCTGTGCTGCTGATGTGCTTCTTCATCCCAACCTTCGTGCCTTGGTACTTCTGGGGCGAGTCCCTGTGGGTGGCGTACTTCGTCCCGGCTCTGCTGAGGTACACCTTGGTGCTGAACGCCACCTGGCTGGTGAACAGCGCGGCGCACATGTGGGGCAACCGGCCGTACGACCAGAACATCAACCCGAGGGAGAACAGATTTGTCACTTTCAGCGCCATAGGTATATAAAAACACCCCCAACACTTGTTTTAACTTTAATTTATACATAATTCAAGTTGCACCATGAATAGACCAAGTCAGGGGTTAGTTTAATTCTGTTTAAGTGTATTTCAGTGTTGAATAAAAGTTATTGAACCTAAATATTAGAAAATTGATGCTAGAAGAAGAAAGCCTGTAAATGCTCACTTACAGGCTGAGGTAAACGACAGACAGACCTTAAATACTTACGGCTGTAATTGCATCAAAAGAAGCTTCTGCAACACTGAAGCACAAAAGCATGCCACATTTTTCAGATATTTTTTGTGTAAAACATATTTTGTAATGGATTATTTTGCATCCACTTCGAGAGGCATGAACTTCTGCTAGACTTTGTATTTTTGACATTCTAGGATGTTTTAAGAATGGGATACATCTGAACCTGTAAGCATATGAGATTTATTTAGTTTTTTTCCAGTTTCCCCGCTGTTCACCCTCTCTCCTCACACAGGCCTGCACATGTGACTGCATTTGTAGTTGCAAAGCGAAAAAAATCGGAGGCAACCATCGTTCTTTTTCTGACATCGCGATCCTTAAGATCACTTTTCAAAGAACTTGTAACTAAATACGTATATTTTATGTTTACATTTTTTGTTGTTGTTGTATCGTGTGTCAAACGCGAGGAGGTCTAAAGTGACGCCCAGTTTCGACTTCCTGTGTAGGGGGGTGCATAAATCGCTGCACAAACACGGCACAGGGGCTGGTTAATGATCCGGACTGAAGTAAGTGAAGAGCAGAAGGATGATGAGGCGGAAAAATCTGACAAGACAGGCGTGGCCGAGTCTGGAATGACAAGAAGAAGTCAAGCTGACAAAATTCCTCGATAAAATTCCTTCCACTGTCAAAAAAAAAGAAACTGAAAGCATTTTTTAGTCTACATAAGTGCAAACAGTTTAAAGATTTTATTGAAATTGCGACATTAAAATACAAATGTCATAATTCCTTCTCTTCAAACTCTTGTTTTAAAATCCAGGTGAGGGATTTCACAACTACCACCACACGTTCCCTTACGACTACGCCACCAGCGAGTACGGCTGCAAGCTGAACCTCACCACCTGCTTCATCGACTTCATGTGCTTCCTGGGCCTGGCCAAGGACCGCAAGACCGTGTCCCGTGAGGTGGTCCTGTCCCGGATACAGCGCACCGGAGACGGTAGCCACCGCAGTGGCTAAAAGAAATAAAAATAGGAAGGATAAAACACAGAACAGACAATGTCCATTTTAAGAGAAGATGACTAACAGCGCTCTGACAGCTGCTCATTTGCTCATCCTCTGAGGTTAAAATTCAGCGTCACGAGGGCCTTTACCACAGTTTGCTTGTTTTTGGTGGGGTTTTTTTTGTAGCTGTAGCCATACAAAATGTTCAAGTTCAAACGAATGCTTTACAATATTGAGATTTGCAATGTAGATTCAGACCCAATGCTCAGTTGTTTCAGCTTTTTCATTGTTGGGTTTTAAAAGTGGACTATTCTTCGCCGTTGTTGAGTCTTCATCAGCATTCAACAATGTAGCTGATCATTTTTACGTTACATTAATGTTAATTTAACGCTGGTTGGAAACTTGACTTTATTTCCGTGTATAACCCTTTCTGAAATGAGTTCTGTTCTGAAGATTAACTTTATGACTTTTTAAGATTTAAAAGAAAAAAATCTTCTTAGTTGATACTCGTTGGCTTTATTGAAATTTGAGAGCCAAGTCGTGCAGCTTGCGTTGATGTTTATTACAGTTGCCTTGCGCAGAGAAATGAAACCAAATTTAAAGCAAAACTGGAAGTTCTCGATAAATTGTTCAGTTTTGCTGCATTTATTCATTAATGTAACTAGTAACAGCGATAATATGTTTTCGATAAAGTTCAAAATATTTGCTGAAAGTGTTCCAATCAGCCGCTTTTATGGTAAAAATCTATAGTTTCTTTTTCACATCGCATGATTGTGAAGGCCGGGCTCTCATTGGTCGGTGCAGCAGCCAGTCACGTGACAGATCTATTAGGAAAATAAAACATGCCACTCCTTTTGCATGACCATATGCTGTAGTAGGTGTTGTGCTGAGGTGATGTTTCAGTGACTGTCATGGCAGAACTGCATTTTGTCGACGTTGTATCATCAGGACTGTTGTCATGGTGATTCTCAGAGACAATCCGAAAAAAGGGACTGCCATTTTCAATATGTAGGTGCTTTAATGTTAGTGTTTATCTGCGATTATGGTCTATGGAATGCTTTTATTATTTAAGTATGAAAAATATTTCTCCCTTTTTTGACTTGAAATTTTCTTAACTTAAGTTGATGATTTTTGCACTCCTTGATTTGGCCGAGTCTTGTGCCGCATATGTGAAATGTCATCAAACTGCAGCACCGGCTTTTCTTCTTTGCCAGCAGTAACCTGACTGCTGTGTACCATGTAAAAATATTCACACCTTCCTTTTGCTATTTTGTGACGTTACAGCCACAAATGTTTATGAATCTTACTGGGATTAAAGCAGCACAAAGCTTTGCATAATTACAAAGTAGAAGGAGCCTGATACTTTGTGGCAATATTAACTGCCAATAATCAGTGGTCCTCTGCCAGTTATTTTAATTTTATGTTTTCTTTAGAAACCAGCTAAAGTGAAGTCAACTTGGGATGTAGGCACGCATTTTGATTTGATCTAAATCCATCTGGAGTTCTGCTGTTCCTCCAGAGCCTAGATGCACACCACACTTTTGAGATTGTGTTCTATTTTCCTTTAATTTCAAAATGATATTTTGGAGAAATCAACATCCTAATAAAATTACTGAAAAAAAAAGTTCAGGGCTGAAACGTGACATTGTGAAATTTCTTGGCATATTAATATTTTTCAAGGTACTGTGCCTCCTAATGCCTTATGACATGAATCCATTTCTTCACATTCCAGCAGCTCCACTGTTCAAATGCTAAAAGAAAATAGCTTGCAGGTTGAAATACAAGGCAAGAGAGTTTTAGTTCCATTTGACAGATCTTGGGATGACAACTGGAAAGTGAAGGGTAGCTTTTATGTTGGGGGGAAAAAAACTTTCACTGGTGCAAATGTTCACTTGGGAGTTTTAACTTGTAAAATAAGGGTCCTGGTAGAGGACAGGAGTAGAGATGCCATGTTGTCTTGAGAAATGTCATCACAAGCCAGTAGCGTCACTCAGCTGTGCAGTTCCCCAAAAGTACAGAAGTAAGCATTTTCATAACTTCAGGAGGGATTGAAAAGGTTTCCAGTTTGTCAGATTTCAACTGTTTCCTATTCTGAAATAAAAATCACAATATTTTCAATACACTTGGAATATAATATGTTTGTTGTTGATTCTTTTTGTGTGTGTGTGTGTGTGTGTGTGTATATGCTATTGTATTATAAACACTTCTCTGCAGTTTCGCCTCCTTTATCTTCACCTTGTTCATTTAGAATATTTTTAGTTGACGTTGAAGAAGCAGTACGAATGTCAAAAATAAAACAATTTGGTTTCGCCCTGCAAGGACAACAGCAGTCATTTTCACAGCTGTTATATACTTCTAATACTTTAGAATAAAGGTGTGATAAATGAATATTAAAACATATGGGTACACCTAAACGTGTGAAGGCTGCAGGATCACCGGACAAATTTCAATAATTTAGAATAATGGACTCAAAGTGATCATTCTCTGTTATGTTTTTTCCTGAACAGCAGCATCCAAAGATTTACAAACACCTGATAAAACATTGCAATATATATGAATCTCAGTTTGAGTGAAATATGAACAGGTCACATATTACAATACAAAATCAAAGTAATTAGTTTCATTTATGTGTCTCAGTGACACTATTTGATGTGAAGTCATCTGTCTGCTCTGAGCTAATTCTTTCTAAAGTTTGTTCACCTATCTAACTCTTTCGGCAAATTAGTTGTATTTCACCGAACTCCTCACCTGCAACACGTTCATCTTTACACAACCTCAAATAATAAGTCCACATCATGAGTAATCTGCCACTGTGCTCAAAAGCAACCAATGTCTTATTTTATCCATCTTTACACCCAGAAGGTAAAGACTAACACAGAGGACTGCGTTACTGTGGAGTGGAAAAATACAAAACCTTTGCTTAGCCTCTTAAACCCATAAATAAAATCCAGGACAACCAATCTTTAGAAAGGATAATTAGTAACAATCTGCACAAATGTGACTTTTATTGAAAATTGCCAAGAAGAAAGTTTTAGAAAGTGCCACCAGAAGCCATGTGGGAGACCTTTGTGAAAAACTGCAGAAAACCAGGGAAGAGTAGTAAGGGAAGTAGGTCAGAATTAGATAAGAATCATCCATGTTGCATGTTTAACTTGCATTTTGGAGGCTAATAATAATTCATGCCACTAATGTTTAGGTGATGTTAATCTGTAGTCCTGTAGAGGATTTTCGAAAACCTTAGGGAAATCTAAACCGTTTTGTGGTTAAGAATTTGCCCAATGATTCACAGGACAAACAGCAGGGTTTTATTTCAAGTCCCTGTGAAATAAAACCCTGCTGTTTAAAAATGACTGGCTGGCTTCACACAGGTCAGAAAGGAATGTAAGACCAGCATGCTGGTCTGACACCAGTTCACATCAGGCTGCCAGGCCAGGACTACTTTGGTTTCCCATCATCAAAGTTAAATCATTTATTTTTAGCTGTCACGTAAAGAAGATTTATTGCTTTATTTGCTACGTGTGTTACGTTTTTATAATGTTAAGCACTTCGAACTGCTGAAATGGGCTGGGCAAATAAGCTTGATTTGACTAAATTTATGCTAGAGATGTGATTTGCATTTCTTTAGAGCTTTTTGTATTTTTTGTCCCATCATTATATTGTAAGAATATCTTAACTGACAGGTGCAGCCATCAGGTTTATTACATCCCTCCTTCCAAAACCTTTTTCAAAACTGTAATTTGATATAGATATTGAAGTCACAATATTGAAAAAAAAAGAGGAGGTGTTGTATGTTTTACAGAGTGAGTTAGCGCCACATTAAGCATCTCTATATAACTCAGCAGCAGTAAGCATGATGTGGAATTGACTATGAGCAAAGCTGAAAAGGAACAAGTTACATTTACTCAATTACTTTACTCGAGTAACTTTTCTGAAATGTACTTCCAGTAGTATTTTTACTACGCTGTACTGTTTAATTTTACTTGCGTTATTTTTCATGAAAGTGTCGCTAATCTTGCTTGAGTAAAATTTCTGGATTCTCTGCCCACTGAGTGTTTTCACTGAATGCAAAACAAACATGTTATAACCAAAAATTCACCGAAGACACACAAGTTTTATATTGAAACAAACCGGATTCATAAATAAATTATTTTGCTTGATTTTGTTGGGTTTTTTTTTTTTTTTTTTTTTTGCTACTCATATGAATTAATGTCATTTTGGTTCTTAAAAACCAACATTTCCACTTAACTTTTTATTTTGGTCCATCTGATGAAGGAATTTTTAAATATTAAATGATTCGATCAGTTACTCTGTACTCTTTAAAAATAAAGATGGACTTTTTTTTTTTTTTTTTTTTACTTAATTGTATTATCTGAATATGCAAATATATAAAATATGTGTCTATGAATAAAGGTGCGCTGCATGTCCACGGTGGTCCCAGCTGAGTGATTTCGCAGGACCATGACTCCACAAACCTTCCAGGGCTGCAGAGATGCATTCGGTCCCGTCAGCACATTTCTCCCACATGATAAACCGAGTCAACCCTGATGCCTGATTGGCACGATCCGGAACGCATCGTGGTGTGATGTGTGGAGATGTTTCATCAGCTTTCTATTCGCCTCTATAGAGGCGACAAAGTTCACTAAAGTTCAACCTCCCCCCCCAAAAATACTCATCACGTGTTCATAGTCGCATCACGCAGCTTGCGACTGAAAGCGGCCAATCAGCAGTCAGGTTTCCACTTCTGATTCCCCTGGACCAATCGAAGCATAGCGTGAGAAACCGCTGGAATTACTTTATTAGGAACATTAGCGGCCCACGGGGCGATTAATTACTTTAACACTTAACATGAGGCCGAGGAAAGTTCCTAAATTTGTCTGGTGCATTCACGTGCCCTGACTCAGGGTAGGAACTGAAATAAGCGGTTGCTGTGACAGACCTCCATTGAAAGCGTACAGAGAGAATACCTGTCCAAGTTTATTTAAAACTTGATGTAATGCGCTTGCACAAAATCATGTCTGTAATCGCAATGTGCTGAAAAGTTTCCGAAAATGTCTAGTTCAACATAGAGAGTTTTTCCAACGCAAATATTTTACATTTAAAGATTCTTTAAAATGTACGAAACGGATACAGAAAGACTGGTGCTTGTTTTGTGATAGCTGGTCTTAATAAAGGGTTGGTCCATAATCTTTCAAGAGTGATTCTAGCTGTTACAAGGTTATGCAAAGTTAATATTTTACCTGCAGTATTTAACTCTCTTGGCTACTTAGTGAAAATCCAGCTTATTAGCTCCTATGCTAAAGGTAGTGTCCAAACAAGGCCAAAGTAAAGTGGACCTCAATTGTCTTACAACAATTCCCGTCCGAAAAATGATGACTTATGCAAATGTGATTTCATGAGCCTTTAAATCAGCATAACATTTGCTTGTGATGCTTATTTATACAGGTTCCCATGCAAAATATAAGCTGAGAAATTATGTGTATTTGGTCAGAGTAACTGTCTGATAGAAAAGTCACTGGAAAAAATATAAAATAACACAACTGTTTCACTCCACTAACATAGTACAAGAGATTAGTATTGGCACCTGAATCTGGATTTAAATTAAATAAAGATGCCAAGAGTATTTTCTTGAGCAATGCTGGTAAGACATCTGAATGCTTCACTGAAAATGTCAAAATCCTGAATTACTGCATATGTTTATAGATTTGACATTAGTCAAATCTATAATTCCTTTCTAAATTAAACTAGACAATGCTTTGCTAGACTATCCCCATTTATGCATGCAAAATGCATAAATGGGGATAGTAGATTCCCATTTATGCACTTTTAATCAGATAATAAAAACCATTATCTGATTTTTATTATCCTCAAAAAGGTAAATGCAACTGAGGAAATTATTTTCCCCAAATGCAATTTGGGGAGTTTGATGGGTCTTAATCAATTAAAAAAAAAAAAAAAAAAAAAAAAAAAAGTCTGATCTCACAGATCAAAAGAAAAAAAAAAGATTAAATCCAACCTGTGGATAAAAGGAGCTCTTGCACTCAGTGAATCAAAGAGCCATTTTATGTTTTGAAGACTTCAAATACTGTAAGTGGAACTTTATTTCAAAAAGATACTGAAATGAGTAAAGTAAGCAACATGGATTGTATAAATATCTGTGCAACCAAAACAGGCACAGTGAGGCACTTTCCTGCCCTCTGCCGCCACAAAACAAACCCAGGGTTTTTGTTTCTCTTATAAGTAGCTACAAAACTATGAACATCTGTCAGTTTAAGATTTGATCAATACATCTAAGACATTTTCTTAAAACAACAGATGTTACAAAATTGAACATTGCTGTCTGCATGGAAGGTGGAGTAACAGGATCTGAAACAGAGAGTTGCTAATTTCTTTATGGTTCAACAGAAATTATTTTAAGTTTTGTTCTAAAAGCTACTGTTTGAATTCATCTTAGGATAAATAGAGGAAAGCATGCACATTAATGCAAATATGGAGGTAAAAGGGGGGGGGGGGTATAATTCACACAAGTTATCAAGGTTCAATCTAATAGAAAATAAAACATTTGACGGAACATTCTTCTTCAGTGCTTTGGCCCAAAGACTCCCCACACCGTCAAGAAATAAATCCTCGGAACAATCAGAAGTTCAAAATGCTTTTGATGCCGTTTGTTTTTAGGAAATGGTTCACACAGTTGTGTCAGTCTGTTCCTCCCTCACAGAGTACACAGATGGAGTGGATTGTAAGGACGACCCAGATTTTATTCTCATGATTTATGAAAGTGTGAGCCCTGGACGTGTTGTTTTTGCAGCTGGAGCGCTGCATGCATTTTATTTCACCCCCCCCCCCAACATCCACGAGCGCCATAAAGGAAAACTACACACTGCAGCACGATGTAACGCGTTTTATGGAAATACACCTGCTTTGCATCAACCGGTTTCATGTATTACATCACTATTTTCAACTCATATACTCAGCCACTTTCTGAATACATTCATCTTTTTGTAAAAATTAGCACAGCAACATCAACAGACATCTACAAAAACCCCACCTCATTGGCTCAAACAGCCGCGGCGTCCTCTGGGAGGGAGCGGGTTCCGTAACGCTATCAGCCATTATTCTCATCGTTGACACATCATCAGCTCTTTAAGGAAATAAATATGTATACAACAACATGGTAACACTGGAGAGTGGTCGGTGTTGTCTTCGGGGTGTTAGACGCCCAGCTTGTTGGCGATAGTCATGAGCACTTTGAGGATGGGCATGAAGGCAGAGATCTCGCTGAAGTTGCTGCTGCTGACCACCTGAGTGTGGATCTCCAGGCCCCGCTGGTAGTTTTGGCTTGCCACGCAGCGGCTGATCTCATGGAGTCCACTCAGGATGTTGTGAGAGAGCTACAAAAAAAAAAAAAAAAAGTTGTTATGCCATAGTTATGTTTTCCAGATTATTCAATTCTTGTATGTTTTTATCAATCAAGCAGGGAACTTAATCTTAAATTTAGCCCCTAAAATCCCCAGTCTACTGGAATGGTCATCATATAGTTCTGGGTTTAAGACAATAAATCAATTTGTTTTACCGTTCATGGTTTTCTTTTTAAGAGTATAAACTCTGAGACTTCCTTGAACTGCTTATGAAAATTTTATTTTTCCTCAATTTATTTTCATGCTGAAGAGGAGTAAAAATTGTTACATTTATAAAAAAATTTTTTTTATAGTACTCTCAGGCTTTTAATAAAAAAGATAGACAGATTACTTTTTTGTTACCAGAAAAAAAAAAGTTTTGGGTTCTGATCTATAAGTTAGAGTATCAGTTAAAAACAAAACATTCTGTAGACAAGAAGCCTCTGACATTTTTGTTTAGCACTGTCGTCATGGAGACAGTGCCAAACACAGCTTCAGTGAGTTGACATCATGCCTCTGAGGACATATTGATCACCACTCAGCCTGCATGTTGACCCTGAGCAGTCTGCTGCAGAGCATCTGCTACCAAAACAAACCCTCCCTGCTCCTGTTTGACTCAAGATATGAATTATTCTGCCTGAACACGAAACAATCCTTACCGACTGCTCTCTCAGCTTGTCATACAAGTGTCCCAAACGCTTTCCAGCATCGTCAAGCTTCCTTTTTGTTTGCTGAAAAAGATTTATATGTTTTATGTTACCACATACTTTCCTCTGCAGAGAAAACGGGCTGTGAAATGACAACAGAACCAACAGTAGAATGAAAACAGGTTGACTTACGGGATCTCCTGCAGCGAGCTGGCAGCGCTGCACCAAACTGTCAAAGATGGTTTTGAGGACCATGTGCTCCGCTGGGATATCTTTCTGCTCCACTCTCTCTGCTGGCAGCTGCTGGAGGAGCTGAGCAACAAACACCCACAAATGAAAAAATAAAAGCTGATGCCATTCCTGACGAGCGCATTACTGCTGAGGATTCCAGTAACCGCCCCTTCGTTGGAAACAAACCTGCACGTTTGGCTCCTGAGGGGCTCCAGGTGGGACTTGGGTGTGGTTGTGTGGCTGTGGGGCCTCCACTGGGAAACCCATCACAGGAGCAGTGATGGGGGCTGGTGGAGTGTAGTTATCAGGGAGCTGCACACACAGAAAGGTTTAACGTGATTTTTGAGCCAGGCACGAGGTTAACTTTGATACGTAGAAATATGCCTTTTAATTTATTTTCCTCGGCTGCAAAAAGTGAAACATAAAACTGGTAGTTCCTCAGAGTATTTATTTATTTATTTTGAACAGACTATCAAAAGTAAAAAAAAAACTGAAAAAAAATAAGAAACAGTCATGCCAACTGAACACAATTTGTTCAAAAAGAAGCAGGTAGAAGATAAAAGGTCTCATGACCTTCTGAGTTGCTGCACTACAGTTTTCCTAATAACATGCAGCCTTTACTTCAGATGGGGCAGAAGGTTCCTGTTCAGTAGGATGAATGTGAACTGTTGCAATCAGTTTTGACACAAAACTTTCAGGAATCCACTGAGAAACTGAAGATGAATAGGGATTTCATTTTTTCAGTATCACTTTAAATGAATTAAAGTGTCAAAATCAAGATCTCAGCAGTTTCCTGAAGTAGGACATGAACAAGAGGTGGCCAGACATCAGATGGAAGAGAAGAATTTTTGCAGGACAGGATGGACTAAAAATATCTCAAAAAATGATATGATGAAAGAAAGATAGGCACCAGCACCTCTCCCGACCCCTCTAAGGGACAAGGGTATACAGAAAATGGATGGATGGATGGCCTGAGGAGCCACAGTACTGTTTTCTAACACACTCACAGTGACTAACATTGGCCAATGTTGATGCTGATATGCACCCTGCTATAAATATTAACCTAAAATGGTTGACTTCTTCTTTTCTATCATCAAGCAATGAATGAACAAATACCTTCTTCTTCCTGGGTCCAGTGCGTACTGCTGGTGGATCATTCCAGCCATCATGTGGACCTACATAAAAAAATATAATAATGTTAGTTTTTACATGTAAAAAAAAAAAAAAAAGCCAACAGATAGAAGCTGATGGCCAAAGATGCAAGCATAGAGCTGCTTTCACACATGCTACTGATAACATGTACAAACGGTGTTGCGAAAACACTGCAGACGAAACCAGTCAGACAAGACTTGTGTTTACTTGTGTCTGCGGCTCACTGCTTGGCCACAGATCTGTCTGATGCTGAGGTGCAAAACTCATGCAGTGTTTTGCAGAACTGCTGTATCCCTTGAATTTTTCCAAAATTGTCACGCTAACGTACATTACTAGGCTTTATGTGACAGACCGACACAAATCACGCACATAATTGTGCACGGGGAGAAAGCGATTCACGGTTTCCAAACGTTTTTCCAAGTAATTACAAAAAGTGCGGCGTACGCTGGTGTGTGGTTTTCTTCCAGGACTGATCTGTCCTGAGATCCACTCAACTCCCCAACAAGCCTCCCTGTTCTTGCCAAAGCAACAAATCCCCACAGCATGATGCTGCCGGCACCATGCCGACTTATAACTCCCAGCTCTGGAAACTTGTAGCTGCAATGTGACTAAATGAGGAAAAAGTCAAGGAGTACGAATACATTTTTAAGGTACTGTAGCTGGCATATCTACGTCTGAATTTTAGCATGGCAGATATGATCTCTAGCTCTCCTCTATCCCAGTCATTTGGCTTTTTTTATAGCTTTTGGACTTACAAATGATTGCCTCATTAAGTCTGAATATGACTCTTTAGATTTCTTGTGTGACCTTTGAGCCAATGTTAGCCTGCATAGCAACACACTGCAAGTTAGAACATTTTTTTTCCAACCACTCAGATTTTACGGGTTTGAGCAAATTCAAACAGCTAAATAAGGCAAAATATCTGGGAAGCATTCTATATGAAGTTCTCATAAGTAACAAGTGAAACTACAAGCACTGCATTCAGTTTAGGTCAATAAATAGCTAGAAAAAAAAAATGTCGTGACATATAACCCCTACACTTTTACTTAACAATAAACCATATTAAGCAATTTTTGAATAGTGATTGGTAGAAGCCAAATAAAATCACATTTTTTTTCTGACAGGTGATTGCATAACATCTAAGCACAATCAGTTACAACAGCATTGTTACAGACAGAAGTGTCAAAGTTACCTGCTAATATTATCGGTCAGAGAAAGCACAGAGGTGTTAGAAGATATTTAAAAGGAAACTATATTTCCTGACACATCAAGAGATGTTTGTACGATCAAGACTTTCAGGAAATAACAAGAAAGCTTGAGGGACTATAGCACAGCTGCTGTGTTTTATCTTTCTGAACTTTCAGTTCTGGCACAGAATACGCTGGGTTTGGAGATAGCTAAGGTAAACTTCTACGTTCTCTAAGAGTGCTTTGTCAGCAATGCTAACCATGCTTATCACTAAAACAAAATGCTAATGATGGCTTAAAAAGTCAATTTACTATTCATTAGAACAATGTTCTGAATATTGTTGTTAAATCTTCTTATACTAAATTTTTGAGAATAAATAGGAAACGGCTCGGTCAGTGGAGTACAAAAGCTAGAAATCTACCACAAAATTAGGATCATTGAATACTTCTAACTTAATAAAGAATAAACTTTAGTTAGTTTTTATTTTAAAAAAGTAAAAACTAATTTCAATCATCTAAATGTCTGAAATCTTCAGTTATTGGGTGATACAAGCGACAGACAAGCGGAAGCGATTCAACAGCAAAAAGGAAACTTGCTTCAGCTACGCATATGCATCTTAGTCTACGTGTGTCTGCTTTTCTGTTCTATTTTTTATATCAAGCACTCGATGCGTCACCTTGATGATCACACTCGAAATTCAGCCAGGGAAAATTTCCTGCAAATTAAAAATGGTGTGACATCTGAAAACAAGTGTTTTCTCATCAGTATCACCCTTTAGATAATATCCTTATTTGGTAAAAATAAAAAAAAATGTAACCAGATTGAAAGAATTCCACGTCTGACTGGAACATAATTGATCCCATTACCTGTAGGAGGAGGAGCAAGTACAGGGGCTGGGAAGGGCTTTGCTGCAGGAGCTCCAGGGCCTCCTTGGGGATATCCAGCTCCGATAGGAGGGAAGGAAGTAGATGCCATGGGGGGTGCTGGGCCTTGGCTGTGGAAGCTGCCTGGGAAAATGGGACCTGGTGCTCCTGGTTGCGAGCTAGGCGGCATCATGCCTGAGGGTAAAGAGGTAGACGGTACAAATCCTACAGGGGGCACCCCAGGGCTTGGAGTGGGGGGCAGGCCTCCAGGGGTGGAGGATGAAGGTGGCAGTGAAGGCCCTGCTAGGCTTGCAGCTGGCATGGGCGGGCCAGTGGGAGAGAAGGGAGCGCCACTGGAAACGGGCTGAGGCTGGAATGGCTGATGAGAAGAGAAAGCTGGAAATGGACAGAAAGAGAAAACATTTACTTAAAATACAAAGTCTAGAAAATAATCATTCTAACATGAAAAAACTTTTTTTTTTTATATACTCTGGTAGGAGCTTGACTTTTAAGCCAAAGAGAATGTTGACATGTGTTGCACATTTAATAAAAACACCAAAAGCAGTAAAATGGCCAGAAGGAACAGGTAAACTTTAACTTCTTAATGTTCTTGATTTATACATTAATCTAACATTCCCATGTTTATGAATTTATATTAAATAAAAAAACAATAAGTGCATGGTGTTAATTAAATGATATTTTTAGCTCTATTCTCATAAGGTCTGCTAAAGAGCAGATGCAGCACAGGGAATCAAACACTGAATAAAACCCAAGCTAAGAATTTAATGTATCCGTCTCTGAGCGGTGATTTATGAGCAAATGAATTCTCTTTTAATCAGTTTACAAGTAGCTTCTCAAAAGAAGTGTGTTCCCGAAGATTTAAAAAGCAAAAGCTCTGACGAACATCAGAGTTTTCAGAAAGTAAATTGACAAAACAAAACAATCACCCTTATCAGCTCTTTGCCAAAGTAAGAGCACGTTTGTATGACCTGCTAAATCTGTCTGACCTTGCTGAAAGAACAAGGCGACTGTTATGCTACTGATAAAGACATTGTGAATTTTTATTTTACGTTTATGAACATGTGTATGAGAGAGTGAACGTGCAAGCAGGTATGTGAGTGTGTATGCAAGGGTTCAGGTGGGAGTCTTTTACACGTTCAGATCAATCCATCGTCCCATCAATTCTTTATCTGTGCTGATCAAACACTCCCTCACAGCTAGATTCTGCTACCATTTTGCACAGTGGGGGTGGCGTGTTAGTTTCACTTCACAAAAGTTTTGTCTGTAAACCACAAAGGTCAATTTTTGTCTTCTCGGACAAAACATTTTTTTTTCCACATTCATGCGGTGTGGCCCCTGTGGCCTTAAATAGGTTTGTTATTTAAGTGTGCAGACATGTGCTGGCAGTGTTGTAGTTGCGATTTGGAAGATGTTCGGGCAATTGGATATATTGCTTTATAATCTAACCTTGATTTAAAATTCTCCACCACTTTGTCTATGACCTGTCTGCTGTCTTCCTTTACCTTTATGATGCTAATTTCATGGCTTCTGAAGGCAACTGATTGCACTGGATTTAATTTCAGAGAATCAGATCAAAAGGCACTAAATGCCAAATGTTTTAGATTTTTTTTAACTGTTTATCCCTCTCATTTCTCAATTACATGCTAATTTTTGCATGCTTATCGCAGGAAGTCACAATCAAATACACTGAAGTTTGTAGTTATTACGTGAAGAAATATGAAAAAATTCAAAGGAGGATATGATACATTTTGCAAGACAAATTCTTTAAGCTAATTTTCAAGATGCCAAACCTGGAGCTGCAGCAGGATGTTGCGGATAGGAAGGCCTTACAACTGGGCGGGTGGAACTGGGCGGATGTGCATGAGTGGATGATGGGAGCCCTGGACCTGGGTTGGGTGGAGGAACTTGAGGAATAAACATTGATGGCATGGGAGGCTGCTGTTGTGAAGGAACCTGTGGTGGAGCAGATGGCTGGAACTGACTCTAAGGTTAAAAGTAAAAAAAAAAACAGCAAAAAAAAAAACAGCATGTTGAGCAATTTAAACAAAATACTTTGTGGTATTATGACTGAATTTATGGCTAATCCACCTCTACCATGATTGGTGCTTTTGGTGCAGGAGGCTGAGCTGCAGGAGTGGGATTAGCTGTTGGCACGCCGACCCTGTTGAAGGAGTTTGAAGGTTGCTGTTGGGCAGCAGCCTCACCCTGAGCATGGTACAGCCGGTCTCTCAGCATCCTGATGCCAGGCTGATGAGAAAAAAGTTGTACAAAAGCCAAGGTTTGGTTAATTCAAGTGAAAAATTACAAAAAGTCAAACTAGAGGCATTTAAAATAAGTTTTTTTTTACTTGGTCTGAGCTGTCAGGCAGGTATGTCATGGCAGTGGCTAAGCTGCCCTCTGCAGCCAGGATGCCAGCGTAGCAGGTCAGCTTCTCAGCCAGCACAGGGCTCTGCACTGCCACCTCACAGTTGCGGAGGCGCTCAATCGACTTCCGTAGCATCATTACTTTTTCAACCAGATCCTACAAAAAAAAAAAAAGACACACAATGTTCATATAAATCCATGCACAGTTTAACACAGGCTTCCTACTCCTCTCTTTTAAAGACTCAGATTTCTAACAAAAAGTCAGAAAATGAATTTTCGTTCCAAACTAGGCCAACATAGATTAGATCTATTTCAAATACTAAAACACTTCTGAGCTGGATTATTCTGTATTAGAACAAAACACAACTCACTTTTTGATCTGTGAAACCAACATTTAGTTTGTAATTTAGTTTAAATTTTTGTTTGCCATCACACCAGGTTAAATAACTTCTTTTTCCACATAGTTTTTATATGTATGAATCTGTACTATAACAGATTACCTCCAAAAACAATCGACTAGAAAACTAGTTCTTATGAGGAAAATGAACATAATAAATATATTTTTAACATTTTGGTAATTTCTTAAAGATCTAGAAAAACTTTAAAGTTGCTTTTATACCGATGCACACATCCATACTGAGATTGTACCTCTAGCCCAAGAGGGGAAGAGCAGTCTCTGTGCAAGGCCCAACACTCCACCAGCTTTTCAATGTTCCCAGAGCAGATGTAACACAAACAGGCCTGCAGGCAGCGTTTCTCTGTGCCCTCGTGCTCTAGCCGGTTTCCCAAGGTATCTGGTGGGACAAATGGCAAAACTCCCAAATATTAAAGATAGAAGAACAACTGGAAATGGAGCAAGAACAGGCATGGGCTGGTGTTGGAGAGAAAGTCAAACACTGAACTGCAATTTTACAATTCCCTCAGAAGCAAGACATGTCAGGGTTTGAGTCACACGCCAATAAATGTTTAACTTACCGCAAAAACAAGCAAAGTCTTCAGGGTGAGCGTAAGTCAGCAGAGCAGCAAGAGCTTCCTTCCAGTTGTCCAGCTCACAGTTCTGCACGATGTCCCTCCAGTTCTGGGTCACCACTGATGATATAAGCTGCAGTTTGTGGAAATAAATTAGGATTTAACAAAACATTATGTTATATAAAGTTATATAGACTGATTACACACAAATATATATACAGGCTACTTCAAGCTTATATATTTAAATAGTCACTTGTCAATAATATTCCAGTTTGCTGAGATACACCTGCATCTCAGTCTTACCATTGATATACTGTTTTTTTGCTTGCTTAGGTATTTCTGCTGTGTCTTCTTGAGAAGATCCTCTCCACCGCTGATGGATAGCAAAATGGCCTCAGCATAGCGACCATCATTGAGACACAAATCCACGGCTCCCTCAAAGTTGCCAACCAGCAGCGCCTGGCTTATCAAACCGTCAGTGTCTGCAGAAATGATTGGCATTATGAATCAGGTGACCAACACAAACTGCCTCGATTACAGTAAAAACAAACAGCAATGAGATGAAAGTTATTCTTATTTAATAAAGAAAGGTTTTTACCACATGATACAGGGATTTGGAAGGTGGAATTGTCCTTTGGAGTATGACTGAAGAAGTCTGCTGGTGAAATGGACCCTGAGGTTCTAGCATCAGCTGCAGCTTCATCTGATCTCTGGAGAGAAAAAAAAAAAGGAGATTTAATTCTTCCAATAGTTACGATTTCAAAACTCACAACTGCAGAGAACATCTGACCTCAGTTGTGAGACGCTGCATCTTCTCTGCAAGATCTTTGGCATCAACTCCATGGCCGTTGGATTGAAAATTCTTCCCCAGACATTTTGAAATCTACATGAAGATAATGTTTTTACAGCTGCAACATGGTATGACTCAAAGAAAAGGTAAGAAACTATTTTTTTAAATAAAACAACAGAATACCTTTCTCTCCAATTCATCTTTGCTGAAACCCAAAAGTTTAAGGAATTTAATACGGGCCTCGTCCTCAAAGTTGACCTGTAATCCAAGGAATGTGACACATCATAACCCCAGAATGAGTGAGAGATTTAGCTTGTGTCTAAACATGAGGAGACTCGTACCAGAAGGAATTTCCATATGTCCTGTTCCGCATCCGACTTGGAGTTGTGAATCTTGGCCTGGCAGTAGTTGTTGAAGGAACCCGACTGCAGCGCCGCCTGAAGCTCCCTGGAGCGCTGGAGGAACTCTGTCTCCGTGGTAACCTGGCTCACAAACACTTGTCTGGGGACAGGCTGGGGGCTTTGCACCAGAGGAAGCTGTGGATTCTCAAAGGTTATCAGCTTTCCACCAAACTGAAAAAAAAAACAGAAGAAAAACAAGTTCAATACTATGAAAAAACATGGTGTGTATCTAAATTCAAAAAGAATCCATCTGCCCTGAATATTTTCACATTTCTTTTTAAGTTTTTGCAACCACAAATTTAAATGTACTTTACTGGTATCACATAGTTCATGATAGTGAAAAGGAAGGTAAAAATATATGGTTTTGTTTTCAAACTTAAAATAATAATAATAATAAAAAAAAGGAATAAAATAATCTGTAAAGCCAGCCTTGCATATGCATTCAGACCCCTTTGTTTGGAAACTCTTAAATCCAGGGCAACCAAACACAGCATGAAATATTGTAATTTCACACTTACCCCAAAGGAAGCTCCCACTGGCCTGCGCACCCATTTAGGTGGCTTCTTCAGAGGAGGAATGATGGTTTCCTGCACACTGGGCTGAGGAACTTGTAGAGGAGGCAGCACTTGTCCCGTACCAAAGGGATCCATTGTATCAAATGAAGAGGATATCTGGTAAATTATAAAGAACATTATTTCTTTAATTAGCAACTGCATGCTAAATTAATTCAGTCATTTGTAGTACAGAATATCTCTTTTTTATTTCCAAATAAATACAAACACAGGAAAACTTTCATATGTTTAAATATGTGCATCAACTCTTTCTTTTTAGTACTTCCATTATAATAAACTGTTGCTATGGATGTTTGTCAGGGGAAACGCCAGTTCCCTAGAAAGTATGTTTTTCCTCTTTTAAATTTAGTTATTAGTCAGCATGATTTCCTTTACAACAGCACCATCTTGTGGACTGACAACTAAATGTTCAAAGCCTTTAACATTTAAACTTTAAACTAGCAATCACCATGTTAGCTGTGCTTTGTTGCTGAGCCTTCAAGCTCCCTCCCATCACAGAGTAAACTGTGATTCTCCCATCAAACGACGCAGCTGAAAGAAGGGCCGGATTCCTGGGGCACCACTGGACATCAAAGCACCACTGGTTTGTAGTTGGAAGCTCATAAATTACCTAAAATAAAAAACAAGACACCGGTGAAAATCAATCTGATTAGAGCTAATTTCAGAACTATATACAGGTAAATGAAAATCTCAAATACCTCTCCAGTGTTTGGATTCCAGCAGAGGATCCTGTTGTCTTTAGCGCTACTCAGGAGGAGCTCCGAATCAGCCTGGCTCCAGGAAATGGACAGAATTCCTCTGGAAGACACCAGCGGGACGAAATTCAGAACAATCTAATAAAAATTCAATCGAACTTATGCTAATAAGAGATAAATCAATAAAACTGTACCGTTTGTGATTTTCCAGCACTTTAAGGGGTGACGTAGCAAAGCGAAGGTCCCACATCTGGATGACTGGCTGTCGGTCATCTTCTGAGGCCAACACCAGCTGGGTGGCCACGTCAGGGTGCCACAGCATTCCCGAACAGTGCATCTTCAGTCACATAATAAGGTAGAATGCAAAAATCACAACACCCATTTACCGTCAAAGTCTTTTCAATTATATTTTTATTTACTGGGGCGACTGTGGCTCTGTGGGAAGAGTAGTTGTCTTGTGATCGGAAGGTTGTAGGTTCAATTCCAGCTTCCTCCTGCCCCATGTCGATGTGCCCTTGGGCAAG